>JAZAYU010000226.1:0-130000 GCA_038501625.1 Corbicula japonica
ATACCTTTTAAAACTCAATCACTCTGCTTAATATGTAGTTTTCTTTTCGTTTTCTTTCTATTTTTCTATGACAATTGTAATCTCTCTCATATATGCACTACATGTATCTGAAATTATTTATTCCGACTATTATAACGCTTTGAAATGTAAATTATTATGTCTAATTTGTTAATGCTAGATAACGACAATATGTAACAATAATTTAATTGATCTTAACGCCTGAATAAAAACATGATAATCATGTACATTATTATAAATTTTATATTTGTTCAATCCTCATAATTAAAAACAGGACTTAAATATCATAACGTAATGAAAGTGTACAGGAAAATATTTTGTGATTAATGGTTTGATACTGTTGCAAACACATCATGAAGAAATGATGTTGTTAGCAACGAAACTTAAAATGGTAGGAATTTGGAAATCTGGAATTAGTTAGTTGATGATGAATGCGTCTCATGATTTCGTTTTAGCAGTTTATTTTTGACAATACGTATTCAGATGATAACTTATAATTAAATATCTTTGATCTTTTTGTTAATTGAAATATAGGGTAAATTTTGATTGAATTAACTATTAATTAATTTTGTCTAATAAATGTCGAATGTCGTCCAATTGTTTCTTTGCAAGAAAAGTTTTTTGGTCTTCTTACTTTTACGAAAGTTCGTATCTAAAAGATAAATGAATGAGTTTCAATTGCCTGCATTTTCAGATGTACATTTTTAGGGTCTTATAAATAAAAGAAGTCTGCTTTAATCGAGAATGAATAAGAGTATGAGAGACATCGGGATACTTTCGGAATCGCTGGGTTGAACAGTTTTAAACTATACCACTACATGTATGTCCCCCCATTTCTTGCTGGATTCCATCCCGATAAAGTAGTGTTTATAAAACAATACTCTATTCCGAAAAGATAGCGTGCACTTTTTTTCGGCGTTAGCTGTCTAAGCTCACTTTTGACCTAGTTTTTCGACCAATGAAATGATGTAAATAATACTCGTATTCTCTTATTATGCAGAGGGAAAATGAAATAAACTATTTCGATTGGTAGCTATTTACACCTGAGAGGCATCTAGCAGGCTGGAGAGGTATCTAGTGGGATTTTATTATTATGCAGCGGAAAAATCAAATAGATTAATTAGATTGGTTGTTAGTGGGTGTTGTATTGGAGGAAAAACATATTTACGATTTAAGTAACCAGTTAAGTCAATATTGATGGCTTAAATACAATATTATATGGAATATTCTTGTGTGTCACTTGCATACAATACACAGTGTAAAACGAAAGAGAAGTGTAGATATTCCTAGTTCTTACTGGTTCCTTTCTAGTTCCGTTGATACTGATTGTTAATTTCAAGTTCGTAAGACATGTTCATTGTAGTGTAGTGGCTAACACTCTCGCCTCTCAAGCGGAGGCCCCGGGTTCAAACTCAGGACGGACACTTTTTTTAAACTTAATATACGTAAAAGTTGGTAGATTTCGCTCTTGTAACAGGCTGTTATTATTTATATTTATTAAATTTCAAGGACATTTATTCATCTTGAATTCTCACTCTACATGAGGTATTTTATTGAAACTGAATATTTCGCTTCTTTAATCGACTTGTTATCACTATATGAAATTGTTGCAACAGCTTCAACATTTTTTTTTGAAAGACACTTTCAATAAATTTATGAGTTGTCATGATTCGGTCGCTTAATCTCTAAGTCATACTAAGAAGGCAGGGAGGGTTCGTCAACAGCTATAACAAATAAAATAAAATAACTAAACTGTGTCTGCTTTGCCTCTCTGTATTTCTTTCTTTCTTATATACATGTATAAATCTTTTCCGTCAACGCCGTTTATCTTTTTTAAAGATATTTCTTGTTATTAACTGCCTTTCTTAATGAATACATTTTTAGCACCGATTACACCTAAAGAATATTCACGTGTTTTATTTGTTCGGCAATAATATCCTTATATACGCCTCAAAATGTTATTGTTGTACAAAGTGACACTTTCTTAATTATAAAACTCCTAATTTTATTTTTAGATGTGTTGTGTCCACTTAATAAAAAAATATGTATGCAATGTTTAATCTTGCAATTTTTTTAATATCAGACGGGTTACAAACTTAAAACTGTACTCTATTCCAAAAGTAAGTGAGCGCTTTCTTTTCGGTGATTTTTCATTAATAGCTGATATTCTAAGTAAGTACTGTTTAGCACCGATTACACCTTAAGAATTTATTTGTACGGCGAGTTTCTTTATAATATCCTTATATTCTCCGCAAAATGTTATGTTTGTACAAAATAACATTATCTTAACTATTTAAACTCCTAATATTTTAAATTGGTTGTGTCAAGTAAGTAAAATTAATAATTTATGACATGTTTAATATTGCGATATTTTACCGTGTGACCCTGGTATATCAGACGGGTTACCAAACCAGGATGTTTCTGGGGACAATCGTTTCGCTCTGCCGATCTATGGGTTGGTAAGTCGAGATTATGAAGACACTATGCGACTCTTTTTATCGCGTTTTTAAGCGATCTTATGCTATTATAGAGTACAAAATGGAGAACGGACAAGTCAACGGGAGTATTAAGAACATTTCATCATCATCATGTTCATCATCATCATCATCATCATCATCATCATCATCATCATCATCATCATCATCATCATTTATTTTCAAAAACTAACTTGTCCCTTTCGCATCCAGCATTGGACGGGTACAAGTGATAAAACCAGTGTAGTGGTACATACGATAAAATCTGAGACCCATATAATGTTTTGGTTTGAGCACACATATAATTTTTGATTACCTGCTCCTACCACTACGTTATCGCACAGTTAACAGAACGATGGGGTCCAAACTAGCGCAATTACAGCGGTTTGGCTTTGTGATTGTTTTCGTATGTTTTTATTATTTATTCGTAATTGTAACATATAATCGATAACAACTTTAGAATTTACTATCCGTATTGTGGGAAATTTGTTGTAGATGAGATAGATGTAACATAATTTGAACAATTCTAAACTTTTTGGAGATCTCTGGGTGGGGTTTAGTCCTAGTATTGTACCGTATACAGCGTATACAGTCAAATCTGTCTTTAACAACCACCCAAGGGAGTGACAAAAAGTGAGTGCTTAACACAGGTAAAAGTTAGAACAAAATGTCAGTTTAGACATATTGAAACTGGCTGTTTGAGACAGGTGGGTTTGCTCTTCGCAGGTAGCTGCTAATGTAGGTTGAACTGTAGAGGTTTATCTGGTCTTTTTGTAATCAAAATCAAAGGATTATTAAAATAAAATACTTAGTACACACATCCCGCTTTCTGCTTTTAGATTGAAAAACGTAGAGCTCGGAGTGGGCGGTCACGGTTCACCGAGGAATAAAAGAAAAAATCTTGACTTTCTCCCTTTTAAAAAAGGTTCCGTCTTTAATAGTGTACTGTTTCAAGTCAAATTAAACAACTATAGCGGTGAAAAAATGGCATTGTTGAGTAAAGAAGTGTTGTAACGCCAAACGCGCTACTCCCTTTCTTCCATCCCTCCATTTTTGTGAAGGGGGTCGGTGCCCGGCAACCCAGGCGAAGAGACGTCTGGATCCGCCGCTGAATCTCAGAAAAAGTTTATAGTTGGACTGATATTCCATAAATACACAATCCGCATTAGCTGTGTGGTTTAGATCGTTCCTCAACATAGTATCGTCGACTTCTGGTTCTGCCGGTCGTTGGTTCGAATCCCGATAAGGTCACATTTTGTTGGTCCCAAAGGTGTAATTTTCTTCTTTTTTATCGAAATAAGTTAACATGAGAGGATCTTTAACACCCTATAGTAAACTTTACATATAACCATTGAAAGAGTCATGTTAAAAATAACATCGTATTTACACATTCAGTAGTAGGATTCGGTTTAATAGAAAATTCAACTGCTTTGAAAATATTTTTTATTTGTGTGTTTCATAAAGGTGGTTGATTCTCATTCTCCGTTATTATCACACATACTATACCGAATTTCGTTTTGGCCATCGTTGTTTCGCGCTGTCGTTGAGAATGCGAACACGCGTAAACAACGATCCGAGATCGCGAAAAAACGATGCGAGGTCGCGTAAGGACGATGCGAAAATGCGATAATGATATCGCGCCCTCGCATCGTACTTTCGCAACCTCGCATCGTTGTTTCGCGTTCTCGCATTGTATCCTCGCGTTTATGTGGTCTTGCCCTAAGGACATCGAGATCACGAAAACGCGAAAACACGATGCGAGACCGCGACTGTACGATACGAAAGCGCGAAAACAAGATGCGAGAACGCGAAAGCACGATGCAAGAAGGCGATATTAATATTTTCGCATCGTACTTTCGCGACCTCGCATCGGTGTTTTGCGTTTTGGCATCTTGTTTTCGCGGTCTAGCCCTCAGGACAGCGAGACCACGAAAACGCAAAAACACGAGGCGAGATCGCGAAAATATGATGCGAGGGTACGATATTAATATCGCGCCCTCGCATCGTTGTTTTGCGATCTAGCATCGTTGTTTCGCGAACTCGCATCGTGTTTTCGCGTTTTCGTGATCTCGCCTTCTAATCAGAGTACTCAAAATAAAAGACATTTTCCAGCTTGTTGAACAGTTAGGGATTTAGACCAGGTATGAACATAAGCTGATTGGTCATAATGCTAAAGAAAAAATAAATCATTTTTAATACATCAGTTGTGTTTATCTGCTACTGTTAGAACCATAAAACCGTCATATACAACATAAAAATTAAGAAAAATACTTTGAAAACAATCCTTTAAAATTTTATAGGTTACAGTGGTGGGCCTGGGGCTGCTAAAATAACTCGGTAACTTAATTATCCTCACCCGACTACTGTCGGATTGCAATACCACATACTATGGGTGGACGTGTGGTCCAGTGGTAACTCGCTGGTCTACCAATCCGGAGGTCGTGAGTTCGAATCGCGAACGCGGGACTGGAGATTTCTGAAATACGTTCAGTGTTTCCCACCCAACTAAGTACCGGTTCACTCCCAGGAAGTAGATTATCAGTGCGTATATCGGCGCTATACACCGGGCACGTTAAAGAACCAGGGGGTCTCTTCGAAAAGAGCTAGGGTATCGCACCCGGATTCCTTGTATCTGAAAGCTGTCTCTATAGTTATCTGCACCTGTCAGATGTAATTGTGTATATAGATATATATGTGCGTAAATACTCGGTGGTGGTGTTGATATATACTTGGTGGTGATATAATGATTATGATGGTAGTGGTAACATAAAAATAATACGCTGAATACAGCGATCCTCTATAATTGAGGTAAAAGATTGTGTACATATACGTAAAACCCGTTCCTCTGGTGAAGAGGAGTGCTCCTATGAAATGGAGGAAATTACATGATACATAATACATATGGTTTCGGTTGAACCAAAGTAAATCCAATTCCCATAGATCTCACTGTTAAATTCCCAATGTACATTTAACATGACTTCTCAATGTACATTTAACATGATTTCTATAATCTTAATTTCTAGACAACCATAAATATTGCTGTGAAGATCTACATATCATCTTTTCAAAAACACACAGGATATTGGGGGTTAACTTACTAGTAAGAAAATTAATGAGACACCATTTTAAATGCGGTATGATCGGTGCCAAAAATATACATCCGCTGTTCCAGAACTAGTACGCCTCTACCAAACTAGATATTGGCATGAAATCGCTTTTTATTAATTTCCTGACATGTTTTTTTATGCAAACAAGCCACAAACAGGCCAATTTCTGACGGTTTAGAGACCCCCCCCCCCCCCAGATAAAGAGAAAAAATAGCATATAGTAAAACGGACTTTATTCGAATGGACCAAGGCGGGATACAACGTGATTACGTGTTATTCAACCTATTAGGTTTAATTTAAATTCGCGAGAATCAAATTTCGCGCATAAGGCATACATTTTTCGCGCGGGCATACATTGTTTCGCGCGGGCATACATCAGCGAGCTGATATTATTTTCATAATATTAGATGATGTGAATGGTTTGATTTCGTTGGGTTTTATGTTGCGAATTTTCCTTAGCGCGAAATGTATGAAAACTAAAATCCCTCGTGATATAAGTGATAAGCATTTATGGGGTAAATCGCCATTAATTTTATTGCGAAATTCCGCCATATAATTTATTGCGATTTTCCGCCATAATATATATGGCCGTTTTTCCCAATGGCGATATTTCCCCATATTTAACATGGCGAAAAAAAATAACTTTTTCAGAGGTGGACGCACTTCAATGTTTTTAACATATATGACCCCCACATTCTGAAAAAGATCAAATTCTTAATATTTTATTTTTTCGACGAAATCGCCATTGAGAAATAACGCCATTTCAAATTTATGGCTAAAAATCGCCATTGCGATTTCATGGCGACGAAAAATCTCCATGTCGTTTTCGAAATCGCCATGGCGATTTTGGTGTTTGAGACTCGATAGCTCACTCATTTTTAGGGATATTGGTTCAAAACATAGTACGTTTTATTATTAGACCCCCAACTATATATTAAAGAAAAAACATTTAGTGTAGGACCCTTTAAAAGGGTACCTGAGTTTGCGAATTCACCGGATTCGCAAACTTTCACCGGACTCTGTTTTATATTGAAGACCATTTTTATTTCTTTTCAAATTTAAAACTCATTTTTATAATTATCCACAAGACTTTGACACGGACTTTTTACCACCTTAATTTGTTTTTCGCTTTTGAAAATTTATTCTTTAACCTTATATTATTATTATACCCCCCTCTACCGGTATATATGAAGAGGCCGTAATTTTAATTGTTGTGTGGATCCTCTTAACCATTTTCAATTTCTGATGAATTTACTTTATTACCCATGTGCGTATATGAAAATTTATAAAAGCCTATGTATTTTCGATCGCTTATTATCAATGGCTAACATTCACCTAGGAAGTCTAACTTTATTGTTTTTCGTATTTCTTAACAATAAAATATAGCTTTAAATGTTTCTCAAAAATAAGATTTGTATATAAAATTTGAATACTTTAAAGAGATGTTTGAAATAGGATTTGTATACAGCCATCAATACTCTAAGATTTACATAAAGACAAACACTTTTAATTACAATCAAAATTAAAGTAATATCGTGACCTACCATTTCATACCATTTGTGATTTGGCACCAGCTGACAAAGCTTCAAATGTATCATTGAAGTAGTAGAAGCTGATCAGCTGGTTGTTGATTATACATTATTTTACTGTAAGAAATGCAAAGAAATTATTCATCACAATAATATTATTAGAGATGTCAACGGATCCTGAATTTGGGATCTGGAAATCCGTTGAACGATCCGAACGGATATCCGGATATCCGAATATAAACATTTTGAATAGAAATATGTCGTTTCCATAGACATAAACGGTTCATAACTAATATTTTAATTAATTATGAACAAAAAAGCATTGGATATTCTCAATAAGTATTTTCTTTTTTTGAGTTGTTAAATAAATTTTTGGAAAATGTTTAGAATTTAAAAGATAAAAAGATGTGTAAATGAACTATACATTTTGCTGTATTTGTCATCATCATTTTACTTCATAAAATGTCGCGAACAGCGAACTATAAAAAGGAAGGCATAACAAATTATTTGTTGAGAACGTAGATGTTAATAAATCAATATAGCGAGATCAAATAAAAAATGAATTCATCAATAATTTAATAGATAGAACCAACCTAACATAATTAAACGTGAGAAATTGATTTATGACCGCTAAACCTGTTGTCTACAGAATTATAGCTCTATCAATTCTCAGTTCTTTACTCAAAATAGATAAACTTCCAACGTTGACTATTAATTAGCAAGTTCTTATATATACTGTCATACTTCAACACATTTCTAAACCTGTGAATCCCAATTAACTGCGTGTCATCACCTCTCAATAATCAATACATACTGACATTGTAAAAAAATAATTAAGCAAAAGAAAAGTAATATAAAAAGTTTTTAAAAACAAATATCCGAATGCGAAATTCGATCCGGATATCCGATGATACGAACGGATATCCGGATATTCGGATATCCGTCTACATCCCTAAATATTATTATTCAACATATTAATAAACAACATTCAAAATCTGTGAACAATTCGACGAAAATAGTTATTGCAAAACAATGCAAGTCAAATTATGCATATGTGTATTGTGGTAATAAATTTTAATGAACTGCAAGGAGTAAAAGTTTTTATCCGAAAATGATAAAAAGTGAAATATGCATACCAGGAATCGCCATACTCACACAAACAGCCTCCCCACGCAGCGATAAAGAAAGAAAAGAAAAGAGAGCATTTTTTATAAGTATGTCAAATTCAAATACGACACCACAAACAATTGAGGAAAACAAGGGAACCCTTGGGGTAACCGCCTTGGAACTCGGTGAAATCACTCGAACCCACCAATCAGCTCAACAATGTTTCATGCAAACGCACATAAACATATAAAACAAAAGACGTTAACAGCTCATGGAAACATGAATCTTTAAACAACTAAACTTAAATAACGTTCATGAGTAGATCGGCTGGATATTGATCTTCACCGCTAAAATATTGCCAAGAGGGGACAACTCTCTCTCTCAGATAATGATAAAACTTGTGCATTCTACCGTGTTAACAATGTTTGTCTTTAATTTGACCTAGTGACCTAGTTTTAGATTCACAACGTAAAACAATTACAAAAGGTGTCGAGTCAGCGACAAGACAAATGGTTTGCAAATGGTTAAGAGGTCGCAAAAATTGCAAATACCGAAAACTGAACAAAATCTACACTGTTTGCTTTTTTATTTCTTCAGTTACTTCTGACTAAAATGCGACAATTGCAGATCCTATACAGACGATACAAATGAGCCGGCTGAGCTGGATCAACACTGTTAGCATTGCATAAAATGTGTATATACGGAGGAAAGGGTTAAAGACTGGTTTGGTCAAGATCACGGCCAAAAACAATAAAACTGAGACTAGAGATCATATTCAATTCTCAAGCATCTGTCTGCCGAAAACTGATACTAGTCTTAGAGAAAATCAAATGCTTGAGTTCTGAGACATCCAATTAACTTGCCAGTTTGTGTACATACACTGTATACAGCTGAGACCTCTCTTTAATATATTTTGAGAATGTGCTACAAACTTGTTGTTTTACTTATAAACAGTAAATAAAATATTCTGAAAAGCCTAGTATTCAAAGTGCTTTTATATTTGGTCAGTATCCATAGAAAATGACCAAATTTACCCTAAAAAAACTTCCAGAGCAAATTTCTAAATATTGCATAACACAGATCTACGCAGGAAGGTTCAATTATCAACTGGAGGAATGAACCCTTATAATGCATCCTAATACATCTTAAGATTGAATCTAAATATAGCTGAAGATAGGTAGAACTATTGGAATTTTGATACTTAAAATTTTCACTCAGCTTCTAAAATTTGTGTTTAAAATTATATCACTGAACAACAGTGAATGAATTGTTCAGTAAAGATTGAATGTTTATATGGAATTAAGTATGTGTCAAAATCTAGTTGATAACTGGAAAAAAATCAAAGGTTAAGAACAGAATTAAAAAAAAATATTTGCCAAAATACCCCTTATTTAACTTTAAGGGAAAAAACAAACCTTCAGCAAAGATCATAGAGGTGGAAATGAAATTTAAAAAGTCAAAAGGATTATCTTCTGGGTCAAATTGAATCCCTGCGCCATCTCTTCAACTCTAGTGCATCATTATCACCCATGATGTTTAGGTGTAGTGAAACCCCTGATACTTAATGTTTTGTATACAATACTGGAGAATTTATATATAAAATAAAAACGACTTACCGGGTAGTGCTTTTTTATTGTTGAATATACCAAAATTATTACACTTTAAAACAACCTTTGCCCAAGATCATAAAACTAAATCTGGAGATCAGTCTCAAATCTCAAGCATCTGATTGGCTGAAATGGCGACAAGTCGCCATTTCAGCCAATCAGATCCTTGAGATTTGAGACTGATCTCAAAACTTAGTTTTATGATCTTGGGCCCTTGTTAATTTGCGTAAAGAACTATAATCACACATATTATAGCAAACATTATGATGATAGATAACATCCATTGGTTATAGCTTAATATTTTGAGAGCTGATTTCAAACATATCCAAAGTGTAATATGCCCGAATTTAACAGAAGAATTGAGTTGACTCTTTAGCACATTTATCAGGATACTGAAAAGATTTGGTTCGTTTAATTTAAAAATGTGTGTATCAAACAGGCCTCAAGAGCTTCACACTGTAAACTGTAAAAGATTTGGCTGCCAGTGGGTTGTCTTACCTCATTAAAAGATTATAATGTTGCTATTGCAATGTATCATTTTTAGAATTTTCTTTTCTAAAAGTATAGATTGGCTAGGTGCTTAAATATATATATATCTTCAGGGCTATCATTGACCTTATGATTTTTTTGTGTTGGTTTGGCTTAAGTCTTCACACCAGGAACCCGATATATATTTACAGCTTCTGGAAAATGCATAAGGCTGCGATGGATGTCTGTGGACAGCATGAGGGCAGAGAGATAATCTCCTGAAGTGCCATTATCAGCAAACAAACATGCCTCCAAGGAGTATTTGAAGTCATTTCCAGAAGGACAAGAAGCTATCACGATAAAAGCACACAAGCGATTTGCTAAGGTACACCACCGGGGTTCATGCTTACTTTGAACAATCTGATAAACATTTAGTCTCAAATATCAATTGAGTCATTATATTTATATCCACACATAAATACAGTCATCAATTCAGAATCTATAAGGAAAAGAATTTGTAATATTACAGCTTTTTGAAAAGCTGTTAGAACAGCCATATTGACGACAAAGTGAACGATGGCAATCTTTTTGACAGCAACTCACAGCAAAATGTGCGAGCTCGTCTACGTCACATGCCGACACATTGTGCACAGTCCAAAAAATTGTGAGCAGCTTTTACCATAGCCAGACTTAAAGTAACACGCCATACTGCATTTCATCGGGAAATATGAGTAAGACATTATCGGAGAGAACTTATTTCTTTATAAATTGTAAAACAAATACAGAAATCTACATAGAATCTTCATCTTTAGTGAAACTGCACAACAGTAAATTCTAAATAGAAAGTGTGATAAATGGCTTATTTCTGGTGATTAATATCGGCTACTCGAGATTATGTAAAATATCTCCAAACCAATTGTGATACAGGACAATGTCACTGGTATTCTGTGTATTCCATTCCTTTCATGCCTTTGAAATATTCCCGTTACCTCACAAATGTTTTCAGTTTGACTTCATGATCAATCCCGCATTGCTGTTTAAAACTGTAAAACAGAGAGATTATCACCAGTGGAATCGACCAGTAGTTGACAGTGTACTTCAAACATATATGCAGGAAAATTTTAACTAGTAAAATTGTCTTCATTTACAAATCTACAGCTACAGTTGCACCTGCCGCAAAACACCAGCACCAGTAGAGAGCCACTCCCAGCTGCTGTGCAGCACTGACTGCTGCCACCAACTGAGGCTCGTCAGAAAGTGCGGGCGTTGAAGAAGACAAAACCTGGTAAGCATTTGTATAACTTTTTCATTGCAGGTCTATATTGAGGTATGCCTGATAATTGCTAAGCAAAACAAAACCCATGCTGATACTACTTAAGTAAGTTTATTAACAGACAATGTAATTTATTTTCTGAATAGTCTTATGAGTTCTTGTAAAATCTTAATATTAAGTACTGAAGAAATAGTGCACATCTAATTTGAGACAATTGATGAATACACAAATATTCACTAAAATGTTCTCTATTTATGGAATCATTTTATTATGGCATTAGTACTGAAGGTACGGTAAGTTGTTGGTGTTGGTGGGTGAAATGTAATATTGTAACATTTAACCTTCACGCATATACTACGCTCTTAAAGTTTCTTCACTGTTACTATTTATCTGTTTTAAAATACATACGTGAACTACATTTTTTCTCTATCGTTGTTTTAAATAATCAGTGTACGGTAATATGAACTTTAAATTGTGATAACCCAATATCCTTTTAAAAGATGTTTCACTTTTTAAGCTATATCATGTATAACGTGTAATACAAATAATGTAAATGTCAACACTCCGTTTTATAGGAGAGCTGATAGGAATCGACTTTCTGTTTAAACAGACAGCTCAGGTGATGGAGCCACCAGTGTATGATGCCGATGGGGAACAGGTTGAGCCAGCATCGAGTGGACATACAGAGGATGAGGAGGTAGAAGATAAAGGATTTGAAAAATTAACCAAGGACCCTACATTATCTGTGGACAATGTCTTTCTTCCAGACAATTTAGAAACATTACAACCAGTCCGGGAAACCACCATTCATCTTTCATCATGCAACTGTAGGTTTGTCAGCCAAAGGAAACGCATCCTGCAACTGTTGGTTTATCAACCATAAGAAACGTAAATGTCCATAAGAGAATGTTAAAGAGCAGATCCTCGAAGCCGGTAATTCAGTTTGTCTACTGGGTGTTAAATATAGAAATAAGGAACATGGTCTTACTGTATCCTTTTTCTCGAATACAGGCTATATACATTTGTTATAAAATCCAGGACTGTGTTGAACCAGGCCTTAAACCTCAAACAAACAAACCGATTAGCTTTGATACTTTTTTGAGCTACTATGCACATATTATCTTGTCTTTACTGCAGATCGTTCCAGCTGAACAAGGCCCATCATTACAGACTTCGAAAACACAAGTGTTGTCCTTGATGCCGGAGCAGGGCCCCTCATCATTATTGCCATGTAAAGTGAATTTACCAGTAGACAAAGAAGTGTCCAAGGTATGTTACTTCGCGCCGGGGACCTCTCGATTTGCAGTCGAATGCTTTATCACTGAGCTATACCCCATGATAACAAACGAATACTACGAATATAGAATAGTTAAGCACATTTAGCACAAGCTGTTGGCTAATCAGTAAATAATTCAGTTGACTGAATATTATCCTCTCCATATTTGTGCAACATATCGCATGAATCGGTTACTCAGATGAAATTTAAAAAATGACGATTAAGATAGATCAACGACGGCTATCAACCAAGAAATAATAATGTCTTACTAACTATTTGGGATCTATAATTAGGTCACTAGGTCAAATAAAATATATAAAGCGTATTTATACATTCAATGGCAAAATTGTCATCATATTCACATTAATTTTGGTAAGAACGTGTAAAATGATGACCTGCATTATTTCTTATAAATCAAAAACCTATTTATTTTTAAATGATATTTTTTAACTTTTTGTTATTATTCCCCACCTCTACTGATGTATGTGAAGAAGCCGTAAGTGTATATGGCTACCCTTAACCATTTTCCATTTCTGATGTATTTAACGTATTACACGGGTATATACAATAAATATTAGCATAGGGTTTTTCAACTGTTAATTATCTATGACTAACATTCTTCTTTATTTACCACCCCTATTTTTGAACAACACATTAATTTTGGCTTCAAATGTTTCCCATTAATAAAATTGTGTGTATAAAATATGAATACATGAAAGAGATGATATTTGAAAAAAAGAAAGTTGTATACAGCCAGCAATACTCAAAGATTTACATTGAAGACAAATACCATTCCAATCAAAACTAAACTGTTAACAAAACGATGTTGTAAAGTTTCATTCTATTGATAGTGGCATAAGGTTGCGGGAGTTCTATAACATTTGTAATTTGGCGCCAGCTGACAAAGCTTCAAATTTATCACTAAAGTGATAGCTGCTGAGCAGCTGGATGATGAAGTGGTACATTATTCTACTGAACAAATTGTAACAACCAAATTAACACTTACAAAATCTGGAAACAATTTGACGGTGATGGTTATTGCAAAACAATGCAAGTCAAAGTATGCAAATGTATGTTTTGTAAATTAATTTTTATGAAACTGGACGCTCATTGTTGTTCATTATTAGATCTACCGGCTTGTGATGTTCACCGCAAGAGTATCGCCACAAATTTAATGTCATCCAGTACATACAAAAAAGTATCATTTTATCTACGCGTAAGTTAAGGAAAAGAGAACATCAGAATGTCACAAGACAAAAGAAAAATGAAGATGAAAATAATGCAGGCTCGACTTGAAATTAAAATGGTAAAAAGTCGCAACATACACAATTACAGACCTACTCACGTAAACCAGCAGAGGGGCAAATAATAATTATACAAGGTTAAAAACTAACTATTATACAAAACCAGACTGAATTTAAAGATAGTAAAGAGTTACTGCCAATATTCGCATACGTACTGAAATAAATGAGAATATAATGCAAATTGTGCGAGAAAATAATGCAAATAAATTGTGTGGTACAATGTGTAAAACGTTTCGCATTTCATATGACCTGGTGACCTAACTATGGATCTCAAACGACCCAGTGTCCAAATGGTCTGTAATTTCATTATCGCATGCCTGTTTGGAGCGTGAATTAGCAGTTGGATCAAAAAGTAACAACAAATGTATGGGTTTACCATTTGAACTAGTTTTTCATTCATATTGACCCAGTTTTAAATAGGGCCGAGAAACTATCAACAAAAACATTTAAACGGCGACAAGATAATAAGCTCTAGTTAAAATGTGATATTCGATTTTAATTGGGAATGTACTGTAAGCAATGTTCAAATATTTGGTGTACAGTTGATAACTAAAAATGGAACGTTCCAATATGACGGCTCATTATACTTACATGTACTCACATAAAATATTTTATGCGGTTTTATTAAATTTAAGGTGGATCCTGGATTCGAACTTCTTAATCTGCAGTAGAATGCTCTTCCTTTAAGAAATGATCCAAATTTGTTGTACAATTTAAGCATTATACTACATTCCGACACATAAGCTCTTTTAAATAGTCTTTATTAGTAGGGTGTACCATAAGCTATTTATGCTGTATAATTAATAATAGGGATGTCAACGGATATCCGAATTTCCGGATATCCGTTCGGATCACCGGATATCCGGATCGAATTGGGCATTCGGATATTCGTTTACAAAAACTTATAATTTTATATATTACTTTTTTGCTAAATTATCTTTCAGTTGTCAGTGTGCATTTAAGCATAAGCATGTTAATATACAGATTGTCGAGAGTTGGTGACACGCAGTAAATTGGGCTTCACAAGTTAAGGAATGTGTTAAAGTATGACATTATGTTTGAGAACTTTCTCATTTATAGTCAACGTTTGAGGTTTTTCCATATTGAGAAAAAATTATCTTTAATTTTGTTTGATCACTTTTATTGATAAGGAAGGGATAGAGCAAATAATTCTGTAGACAACAGGTTTGACAGCCAAAAACAATTACGTTTAATTATCATGTCAGTTTGGTTCTATCTATTAAATTATTGATGAATTCATCTTCATTCGATCTCGCGATCTTGGTTTACGTAAATCTATGTTCTAAAAAAATTATTTGTTGTACTTACCTTCTATAATTCGATGTTCGAGACATTTTGGGAATTAAAATAATAATAATAAAAGAAAATGTACAGTTCATTCACGCAGCTTTTGTATTGTTTTATTTCCAAACTTTTGCGATATTTATTTAACAACTATGACAAGAACATACGAGTACATGTTACTTTTGAGAATATCAAATGCTCTACAGTATTGTTCCCATTTAATTATAATATTAAAATTATGAAGCGTTTATATCTATGAAACCACATATTACTATTAACAAAGTGTTTGTTTTCGGATATCCGGATATCCGTTCGGATCGTTCAAATGATATCCGGATCCCGAATTCGGTATCCCTTGACATCCCTAATTAATAATGATCAAAATATCAAGGGGGCACCCGGGTCCGAGCTCTGGGGAAAGCTTTCTTCAGTCTTTTATCATCAAATGAGGCTACTGAAAACCTTCCATATTTCTTCCATAAATTGGCCAATGGGATGTTAGCTTTTTGGAAGATTGATACGCCGTATTGGATTTATGGAAGATGTTTCCAGTGTATTTTACGCTTGAATTGTGTTTTATTTAGTTTGAGTTGCTTTTGCGATTTTCTTAGTTGTTGCCCATCGATCTGGTCAGGTAAATACGTGTCAAGCTTACGTATCTTGCTTTTTAGTGTAAACATGTGTATTACCTACACTGGAGTTTTGAATAGCCAAGGTGATGAAAAAAGGCTGAATATGTAGCCTTCCAAAAATGCCGTTGTTGAGTCTATATTTTGTTGTTGATGAAGTGTACTTTTGTTCTTATCATATGATTTCCACTTCCTGTGCGCATAACCAAAGATGTATATAAAATATATACTATTTACAGTACATGTAGAAATGTACTTTCAATTCTTCCAAAATTTGAACAGTCATAAAATTATTATTGAAGGTAAAATTAGGCATTCTCTGAGCTGTTGCGATTATATAACTTACTTTCCCCAAATTTATTTTCACAGACACATGCTATCGGTCTATGATTCCTATCCTAATTAAAGGTAAACTCATGAATGACGGACATATTTATTGTCAAAGCATGGTACCTTAGTTCTCCCTCCAATGCAGCCAGATAGTTTGGAGTTTAAAAATGTGAAAAAAGCCAAAACACTTAAAAGTGTTGCATTTGTAATTTTTTAGACGGCCAAAATTTAGAAGAACGACGAAAAGGGACCTGTGCATGCCTGATAGTGAACAAGCAAAAAAGAAGAGGAAGGTGATATCCAATCTTGTGTGAACCTCGAAACAGTACATAAGTAAGTAGTTGAAGAAGTCCCAAGGAGAGGGGCGAAATCAACTGCCGGACAACTATTCTTGGGGAGTATAAAATCCAGTTCGGTGGCTACCATGGTCAGACCTTCAAGTGGGTAAATATCTTAAAAAGTTTTGTTAGGCATTCAAATTGATCTATGAAAACGGCCTTTGACCCCTGAAATTCTATAACTGTTTTAACAGTTTATTTTGACCTGAAGTGTCAGCTTGTCATTATGATACATATGGCACCACATGGGTTCCACTAACTGCTGAATCTCAAGGGTCACAATACCCCTTATTCAAAAGAGAAAAAAATGAATCTTTAGCAAAAATCATAGAGGTGAAAATAAGACTTTTTTGAAATTTAAAGAGTCAAAAGGATTATCTTCTGGGTCAAATGGAACCCCTGCACACTTCACCTCTACTGCATCATTTCCCTTTATTTGCCCTAGTGACCTAGTTTTAGATTCACAATGTGAACCAATTACGAAAGGTATCGACAAACAGTGTGAAAATTGTTGAGTGGCATCGTACACAATTAAAGAACTTTTCACGTAGACCAGTTGAAAGGCAAATAATAATACAAAGTTAAAAAACCAACAACAAATATAACCGTCAATGGACAAAACAGACGACACAGACAACGAACGATATATTGAAATCTTCATAGAGAACACCTTGGATCGGTCAATTGCAAAACTAAAACAGTTGAGCCTCGGGGGGAGGGGGGGGGGGCTTAAACGAATTTGATGCACGCAACCTTCCAATTTTAATTCCAAAATATAAATAAAAAGAACAACAAATTATATCTAAATAATCCCCCTGAAAATTAATGGGGCCATAGAGTAAAATACTTAAAATAATAATAAAAAAAGTAAAGACACTTATGTCGGAATCCAAGATATAAAGAAGTGAAATATAAATATCAGGAATTGCCACATTCAGAAGACACAGCCTCCCCACACACAAAGTTGTCTTGGTGAAATAACTCCAATCCAACCAAAGGCGAGAATTAGACGATCATCATTTAAGAATAGAACATGAAAAAATATAGTTTGCTAAAATAAGGTTAAAATGCCATGTTTCCTTAGTGAAGTGTGGCTTCTCCTGATTTGCATTGAATATAATTTATACAGAACCTTTTATTTATTCCACCTCGACATTCAAAATCTGCATCCGACTGTTTGTTGGACACTTAAGTTCAACAACGAATAGGTGAATCAGAAACCACTGCAACTTTTTAAAAGTAACAACAAATGCACGAGTTTACCAACTGACCTAGTTTTTCCATTCAGGTTGACCCAGTTTTAAATAGGGCTTGAGAAACTATTAACAAAAACACCTTAAATATATCTAGTTCAGGTTAAAATGTGCCATTGAATTTTATTTGAGAATTTACTTTAGTTTGAGAACAATACTATGTTCCAACATGACGGCTAATTGTAATTACTAACATTGAATATTTTATGCTGTTTATTGAATTTTAAGGGGGAACCCGGATTCGAACCCCTAGATCTGCAGTACAGTAAGAGATGCTCAAAAATTTCTAAAAAGCACTGACATTTCGGCATAAAAGCTTATTTAAAAAGTCTTTATTAGTAATACTACTAAATATTTATGTTCTTTTATAAATAATGTTCAAAATAGGGGGCACCCGGGTTCGAACCGGGGACCTCTCGATCTGCAGTCGAATGCTCTACCACTGAGCTATACCCCCACGATACAATAAATGGAGAATAATACCATTATAATTTTATTGTAGTACATAAAGTTCAAGCTGTTGCCTTATCAGTAAGTATTTCAGTTGACTGAATATTGACCTGTCAATATTTTGATAATATAACATATCGGTTATTCAAAGGGAAATAAAAGGAAGTTTTAGATAGATTTAATACAAATATCAGCTAGCATTATACATTGACATTACATATTATTTATTCATCATTTCATAAAGAGGACAGGTTATTACATAATTCCCATTAACCGAAAGGTCACATTTTCACCAACTGTAAATTACCTATGGCTAACATTTACTTACCCTTATTTAAGTATTCTAGTGTTTAATAGTTCCTATAAATAATAATTCTGTATAAAATATGAAGATTGCAGTTTGAAATAGTAAACTTGTATACAGGAACAAATCATATATGATTTACATTAAGAAATATACCTTTCAAAATCAAACACTATTTTTATATTCTATTAATAGAGATCGCGGCATAAAATGTCGGGAGTTTTATAAAATTTATGATTTGGCTCAAGTTGACAAAGCTTTAAAAGCAATACGGAAGTGCAGATCAGTTTGTTGAAGAATTAATTTTAAACGAAAGATAGGGAGATATATAAAATAGATAGACATACAGACAGATAGACTGATAGATATTTATGTCAATTTTCGTAAAACAATGAACAAAATTAGGGGGCACCCGGGTTCGAACCGGGGACCTCTCGATCTGCAGTCGAATGCTCTACCACTGAGCTATACCCCCACGATACAATAAATGGAGAAAATACCATAATAATTTTATTGTAGTACATAAAGTACAAGCTGGTGCCTTATCAGTAAGTATATCTGTCAATATTTTGATAAAATAACATATCGGTTATTCAAATGGAAATAAAAGGAAGTTTTAGATAGATTTAATACAAATATCAGTTAGCATTATACATTGACATTGCATATTATTTATTCATCATTTCATAAAGTGGACAGGTTATTACACAATTCCCATTAACCGAGAGGTCATATTTTCACCAACTGTAAATTACCTATGGCTAACATTTACTTACCCTTATTTAAGTATTCTAGTGTTTAATGGTTCCTATAAATAATAATTCTGTATGAAATATGAAGATTGCAGTTTGAAATAGTAAACTTGTATACAGGAACAAACCATATATGATATATAATTAAGAAATATACCTTTCAAAATCAAACTCTATTATTTGTATTCTATTAATAGAGATCGTGGCATAAAATGTCGGGAGTTTTATAAAATTTATGATTTGGCACAAGTTGACAAAGCTTTAAAAGCAATACGGAAGTGCAGATCAGTTGGTTGAAGAATTAATTTTAAACAAAAGATAGGGAGATATATAAAATAGATAGACATACAGACAGATAGACTGATTGATATTTATGCCATTTTTCGTAAAACAATGAACAAAATTAGGGGGCACCCGGGTTCGAACCGGGGACCTCTCGATCTGCAGTCGAATGCTCTACCACTGAGCTATTCCACCCGCGACGATGAGCTTAGAATAATACCTATATAGTTTAGGTTAACACATTAAGCACAAGCTGTTGCCTTATCTATAAGTAACTAATTTGACTGAAAAATAACCTGTCCACATTTGTGTAACTAAACACATTATTCGGTTATTCGCGTAAAAATAAAATGACGCCGCTTTAAGAAGAAAATTACGACTATCCACCAAGAAATAAGTTAGGTCATACTAACATTTAATCAATTTGAAATTCATAATAAGGTCACCAGGTCAAATTCAAACAAAAACGTTTTTATACTTTCAATCACACAACTGTCATCATATTCTTACTAATTTAGGTAAAATTGCATATATTGAAGAACAAATCTATTTCTTTTCAAATTAAAATCCTATTTTTTATATTGATTCACCAGATTTTGACACTAAGATTTTACCACCTTAAAATTTATCGTTTTTGAATAATTATTTTTCAACCTCATATTATTATTATTATCCCCTCTACTGTATACTTGAAGAAACCGTAATTTTAATTGTGTATATGGATCCTCTTAACCATTTATAATTTCTTTTGAATTTACTGTGTTACCCAGGTATATGTAAATTTATATAAGCCCATGTATTTCCGATTGTTAATTATCTATGGCTAGCATTCACCTTTATTTACCACCACTAGGAAGTCTAACTGGATCGTTTTCGTATTTTTGAACAACACAAATTGGCTTTAAAAGTTTCTCATACATAAGATTTATGTATGAAATCCAAATACTTTAAAGAGATGATGTTTGAAATAGGAGACTTGTATACAGCCATCAATACTCTGTGATTTACAGTAAGACAAATAATTTTCATTACAATCAAAATCAAAATATTATTGTGGCATACAATTTTATACCATTTGTGATTTTTCGCCAGCTGAAATAGCTTCAAATTTATCACTCACCATAAATATGCTCATGGACAAACGTCTTGTCCGGTAGGAAAATGGAAACGCTTTGGATGCCAATTTTCAACACATTACTCTTCTAGCAGTACTGGCTTAAATCCAAAATCTTTTTTCATTGAATGCATATAAATGTCTTCTTTCTATAGATACCAAATTTATGCTGGTAGTAATGTGTTGAAAATTGTTGGTGATGACGCGGTTTCAAAGATATTATGAAAAACACATACCGGACAAGACTTTTGTCCATAAGTATATAATGTTATTTAACATCCGAATTAACAGCTTAAAAAATCTGTGAACAATTCGACGATGAAGGTTATTGCAAAACAATGCAAGTCAAAGAATGCAAATGTTTGTTGTGTAAATTCATTTTAATAGAACTGCAAAATACGACTCTTAAAATTAGTAAACTTAATTAAGGTTCATTACTAGAACGACTGGTTTTTGATCTTTACCGCTAGACTATCGCCAAGAGGGGACAACTCACCCTCTCAGATGATCAGACAAAACATGTGTACGGTATTTTACTGTGTTTATAAGGTTTTTCTTTATTTGACCTAGTGACCTAGTTTTAGATTCAAAATGTGAACCAATTACGAAAGCGACGAGACAAACGGTGTGAAAATGGTAAGAGTAACCTCGTAAACAGTTAAAGACATTTTCACGTAGACCAGCTGGAAAGTTAATAATAATACCGAGATAAATACCATGAAATATAATCAACAGAAGACAAAAACAGTGGACACAGAAAACAAACGATCAAGTAAAATCTTCATTCACCTCTTGGAACACTTTTTTTCAAAACTACAACATATTAACCTCTGAATGTTAAACCAATTTGACGCGCGCAACCTTCCAATTTTTACTTTCCAAAATATAAATGCAAATAACAAATTAACTCTATTTTTGCCCACTAACACTATTATTAGTTGACCCGTGGAGTATAATAACAACACATCAAAATTGGAAGTTGTTGTATTTAGTTTGTTAAAAAAAAATCAAAACGAAAGAAACCGGCTTCTAAACTAAACAACCAATCAAAATTTAACATTATCATTTTAGAGGTAAAGAGCCAATGATTAATAATCTCTAGTGAACTTTATTCTATTTATAGAAAAAACAACACCACAAAAACAAATAACAAATCTTCTAAATTGCCACTTTTTGTAAACGATAGCTACTGAATTGTTAACTTTCAAAAAGACTTGGTAACCAACTTTCTCTAGGTATTTGCATTAAATTTTACACAATTGTAATGAATCATGAAACGCATAAAGTAAAAAAGAAAATAACAATGTGGAGCAGTTCATTCTTGATAGCCAAAATTCTGTCTATTTAATGAATTGTTTCCCTTTATTAAGTTTATATGATATTTTTGCAATATATTATGACGACATCGACAGGCCGTTTTTTCGTCATTTTCAATGATTTAATAAAAATAAACACGCCTGCGTTTCAGAACACAACGGCAAGCACTGTTAAGGTTTGATTAGGATGTAATGACGTTATATTAGTTTAATTTTCTTAACAATAGGTTGGCATTAGCTTGTGAGTAAGTTTTCAGTGGAATATACATGTAACATGAAGCAATCCAATAAATAAAATGTGTTACCACAAATAATTTAGCTCATTATGCAAATTTGATAGTAGAAGTCACGCTTTTGTCTTATATTAACCAAAAGGATTAAATCGTCACAAATGGTGGTAAGCGGTCGACTAATAAAAGTATTACACAAAATGCTTTTAACCCCAGTGGAATCCCCCATGATAAAGTAAGACTTAATGACAATTAAGCTCAATTTAAAGCCCTGGGCTGAAGGTTATAAAGCTGAGATTGGAAACCAGTCTCAAATCTCAAGCATCTGATTGGCTGAAATGGCGACTGGTCGCCATTTCAGCCAATCAGATGCTTGAGATTTGAGACTGGTTTCCATGCTCAGTTTTATAACCTTGGGCACAAATGTAAACACAGTTTACAAAAAAATCAGCATTTCAACAAATATTGCACTAATCTTACCAAATCGGGTATCGCTTATACAGTCGGGACACGAATTTTGGTGCACCACAAAAGGCAAACATTCCATCCATCAACCCGATCGTTCCAGTGTGGAATTCTCACAGGTTTTCTTTTCGCTAATTGTTTGTGATGTCTGTGTAATTGTTCACATAATAATCTGATCTACATTTGGGAAGTGGCCATGTTTTCTATGTTTGACTCTTCCTGATATGCATATTTAACTGTTTGATATAAATTATCCCAATGTGGTAAAGTCAGTTTTAAGCATCATCAGATTATGCAATATTTTGTAATATATTGTTTTACTTTATATAATGACCAGTTATTTAATGATTCAAATTTAATTTCATTACCACTTAAGATTATTGATTTTAAGTCCAATCAGAAACCATTGAACCATAACATTTGACCATTGTCTTATATTGATAATATTGATCATATCCTAATCAGTGTGAATCTCAGGAATTTCTTGATACAGTCTTTAGAGGTATAGGCCTTCTTTTACCTTAAAACTGTTAAGGGGCAATTATTTAGTTTAATTAAGTACTTTTAATGTCTTTAATGTATATTTAATTAGCAGTTTAGAGTATGCTTTAAGTATTGGCTTTAATATAGGGAGTTTAAGTCAGGACAGGTAGCCTTACAGGTTAGCCTCCATTATTGATAAGCCTTTCCTGTACTTAGATACTTTGCTTTTTTTAGATTAAGTCTGAAATTGAGCTATTTTTAGATTAAGGCCCAAGATTCCTTATTTGTTGTATCATACTTACTTTTTAGACTTTGTTATGTAGATTTATCATTTATTTGTGCATTTTATATGTTACATGTTCTTTTTATGTTATTTGTAGTACTTAGAAGTAGATTAATATGATTTAAGGGATATTGGTATAACCTAAGCAACCTGTTTTGTGGGTTATACTATTTTTATGCATTTTGATTGGTTAATAATGGAAGATACTATTATGCTCAGTGGAAGATACCACTTGTAGCTTAGTTCTATAAATTGCAGAACTCTTTAAGAATTCACTATTCTGGCTTTTGTTTTTGAATTGTTAAGGTCAAAATTCTAAACTTCTTTCTAATTAATAAATTAGGTACTTTAGGAAAACTTCAGAACTTTCTAAATTAATATTAACAAATAAATATTTGTTCTAATCAGTAGATTTATTAAGTCTAAATTATTGTTTTATTTATAATAAAGCAGAAAAGAAGCTTTAATTTTGGCATTCAATTAAGAAGATTAATTTAACTATAGACTTTTAGTAAAATTAGCATTTAAGCTATTATTTATAATTAAATAGACCACTTTTCAACAAATACTTTGTCTTTGTTGCTATGTTATAGACTGGGTTTTTAATCCCTTTTGGTTTTAAACTCCTGGCTATATCATTATATGGGAACTTACGGTTGTTAGACCCTGACTGGTAGACCTGTGAGCTATCCGTTGGTCAACTGTACTTTCCTGAGCCCTAAACTTGCTTACTTCTATCGGTCTTATTATCTTTCATAGATTTGTATTTAAGTAACATACATTTTTGAGCCAGAATCACTCAAAGTTTGGTGAACTTTTCATTTTATTGATGTAGACATATGTTCCGATAATTTACATAGCTTTTGATGTTGGCATAGTTCTTTGATTTACATAGTTTAAACAATAATAATTAATCAAAACAGACTGTTGTTTCTTCTTAATGTAGATTAAAACCTATAGTTTCACATAAAAAGATCACTACTTTTTACTGAGTTTAGTTTCCTGGCTGGGCTTACCAGTACATATTTTACAGCCAGTGGTGTCATCCTGACAACGTGTTTAAGCTTAACAAGTTCAAAACCTCCCTTCTTATTCTAAAACCATCATTTAATTTAATTGACCTTACTCTAAAATACATTTAAATTCGAAATTACTTAACTTTACGTAAGGTCACCCCAAAATTACATAACGACCGTAACCCAAAAAGTAGCTATACCACACCAACATGACAATAATTCAGAATCTGCATCCGAATGTTTGTTTGACACATTTAAATTCATAATGGTCAGGAGAATCAGAACCTCTGCAACTTCATTGCCCAATATCTTTTAGACTTGAGTTTTTAATTTAAATATTGATCTTTTGCAAAAAATCATCCAATCTTATATAAAATATTAGGCTCCTACGACTCAATGTCAGGCGTTTTAGTTAAAGTTAATATTCGAGATGTATTTAGAGTTATATGGGGTCCAGTATTTACAAAAAGAAACATTTTATCGTAAAAAGGAAAAGAGCACTTCAGAAAGGCACCAAACAAGAGAAAAATGAAAAGAATGCAGACTCGGCTTGAAATTGAAATGTTTAAGAGAAGCATACACAATTAAAGACATATTTTCGTAGACCAGTTTAAGGGCAAATAATAATAATAATATAAGGATAATAATAATATAAGGTTAAAAACTAACTTTTCAAACACGACTGAATTTTAAGACTGTAATAAGTCCGTGCCAATATACACATTCTTACTGAAGTTTATGAGGATATAACGATAATTGTGTCATACAATGTGTTAAAAGTTTTGCATTTGATTTGACCTAGTGACCTTATTATGGACCACAAACGACCCAGTGTCTAAATAGTCTGTAATTGTCTGTAATATCATTATCGCATGCATGTTTGGAGCGCGTTATTTATCAATTGGAACAAAAAGTGACAGCCTATACTTGCGTCACCATCTGACTTAGTTTTTCATTAAGGTTGACCTAGTTTCAATAGGGCCGAGACACTATCAACAAAACATTTTTAACTGCGACAATATATCTAGCTCTTTGTAAATTGTGATATTTGATTTTATTTGGGAATTTATAGTAAAAGATCATCAAATATTTGGTGTACAACTTGAGAACTATACTACGTTGAAACAGAACTGCTTATTGTACTTATAAAATATTTTATACTGTTTTTTGAAAAGTGATGGGAAACCCGGGTTCGATCCTCTCGATCTGCAGTAGAATGCTCTTACTTTTAAGAGACTAATATTTTTTTTGTACAATTTGATCACTATACTGCGTTCTTGACCAGTAGGGTTTACCATTATATTTTTATGGTGTATAATTCAAAAATATCAAAACATTAAGGGGGCACCCGGGTTCGCACCGGGGACCTCTCGATGTGCAGTCGAATGCTCTACCACTGAGCTATACCCCCACGAAAACAAATGAGAAATAATACCAATAAAGTTTAGTTCAACACATTGAGCACAAGCTGATGCCTTATCTGTAATTAATTCAATGTCTTGTGTTACACAAATATGGACAGGTCAATATTCAGACATTGAATTAATTAACCTCGTTTAAGACCCCGAAGGGAAATTTGTTTTGCCACGAACCGTTCGAGGCGGTTACCCCTCTGATTCTCGTTTTAGTTCATTGTTTGTATCGTCTTGATAATAGTATAACCATGCTCTCATATCCTCTGACTGAAACGTAAAATTTTAAGAATTAACCAGTTTATACATTCAAAATACTGTTGTCATATCCAATGACAAATAACAGTTGTCCCTATTACTGTCCATGAACGGGCTCAGACAATAACATTCAATTTAGTATCATGTGTTATTATTTACCAGCTTTGAGGGTCGTTGAGTACGATACAAAATGTGTAAATATTGAGTAGCTCTCAAACCAAGGCTAGGCGGCAAGGACAGTTATATGCTTTCTCATAACTGCCCATGAACAGGCTAAATCAAACCGAGCCTGTTTTATTTGGATATTTGTGATGTTAGGTGGCTTTTGGGGTGCCTTTTTCAGCCATTTAAATAAAATACATTGACGTTACCCTCACAGTATATTACCATTGACAAGGTGGTAAGATTCCGCTTACTATCTATCTTTCTGTTTGAAATGCCATTAAATAATACCATATTCGATGCAAAACGTGTCCATTGTGATGTTTAGCTTGATGGTTGTATAAAATATTCAGTGCAAACCTTACTGTCATATTAAATAATAGTGTCTCTTGCTGGGAGCGAACCCGTCACGGCGACAGCGCCTAGCCCTGCAATTCTTGCGACGCAACCAACTAAGCTAACCGGGACAACCCCCCAAAACGGTTGATCGGATAGCCCTGATATACGTTACAATCACTGTATGACATCGGTAACGGGTTATTTCACTGATAAAAGTTCTGACTAAATGTATGGGGAGACTTTTTACGGCCGCCACACTGCACAAATAGCGCTAATGTGAATTTCAAATGATAGTGTTTCTAGCTGGGAGCGAACCCGCATTCAGGAAGAATATAAATGTATCTAGATCCATTTTTTCAATATTTTTTTTATTACACAAGAATCATTATACACCATATTGATTAATATCTAAAGATATATAAAGGGTTTATTACCATAATTGTATATAACGGAGGGGTATTAAATTTTCAAAAAAATCTTTAGGAAATAATTATATCCACTGTCAACCAGTTCTCGAGTACATTATATTATATCAGTCATCTGCCAAAAATGCCAGTTTCTTTAATAATATAACAAACTAATTTGACCATGAAACTGAATGTCTTAAGAAAAGGGATTTTTCTCATTAATAAAAAAACTTATTTACTTAAAATTAGTTTGATGTTTTATATGTTTGTGTGCTTTTATCATGCAACTTTCTACAAGTTATAATTATGTATTTAACTGTTGATGCGTAAACTAAATTTTAATGCTATTAGCTTCTTATGTTTTATATGTGTGTGTGCTTTTGCATGCGACTTTGTATAAGTTAAAATTATGTATTTGAAGCGTAAACTAAATTTTAATGTTCACATTCAATTTGTTTTCGTGAATGCCGGGTACCTAGAAGTTTGTTTCTTTTATCCCTGTCATCGTGTTCTTGCTGATCTTCAGGTGCTCTGGTCTCGGTAAGGTCATTGAGTACCCGCCTCTTTGGCTTTTCAATGCTATTAGCTTCTTATGTTTTATATGTTTGTGTGCTTTTGCATGCAACATTGTTAAGCTGAAGAGCGGGTTGGAGTTATTTCACTAAGACAACTTGTGCTTGTTTTGTGATATGAGAATATGAGGTTGGTGCACCCTAAAACTTGTTTTAAACCTCCGGTTGCAATTTGTTTTGCCACTGACCGTTCCAAGGCGGTATCCCTAAAGGTTCACTTTTTCGTTAATTGTTTGTGGCGTCTTATTTGCATTGACATACTTATAACAAACATGCTCTTTCTTTCTCTCTTCTCTTTCGCTACGTGGGGAGGTTGTGTTTTGTATGTGTTGCGATTCCTGATATGCATATTTCCCTTCTTTTTGAAAAAAAAGAATCACTTACTAATAGGTTACATAGTTTAAGTTATAATTATGTATTAAACTTTTAATGCGTAAACTAAATTTTAATGTTCACATTCAAATTGTTTTCACGAAATCCGGGCAGTTAGCATATTATTTCGTCAGAAATTAGTTTGCAAATGTAAACACATCCACAGACAACAAATTTTATATTTTTACTAAATTTTAACCGAAATTGATTACTTTGCCATAATTTATCATTTAATTTTAGGTATTTTAAATTTTGCTACTTGCAAAGTTTGTAGATCCTAAACAGTTATTTTTAATTATTCTGGTCCCAAGATTAAAAAACTGGAAACCAGTCTCAAATATTAAGCATTTGATTGGTTGAAATGGCGACCAATCAGATGCTTGAGATTTGAAACTGGTTTCTAATCTCAGTTTTACCAGCTTTTGTCCTGAGGTTAATCAAGTAGAAGTACAAACATTGAAACAATTACATTTTAACAAACTGTTCGTCTGCTTGGCAACAGATTAAGAAACTGTTACAAAGGATAGCAAACTGAAGATGGTAAGTAATTGTACAATATCATAACAACAAACACGAAATAGCATATCATGTGCGAGCCAACTGCAAGGGCTAAGTTGTTTGGTGCGTGACGTTCAGGTAATGCGGAGTTTTTGCTTCCTAAAAGACTGGTGATGTTTTCAAAACCCTCTGTACTTAAAACATTGCACATTTCTTTGTCACAGCAATAGCGGGTTGTGATTGCCGTGGGTCGAGAGACGCCAAGGCGGCAACTAGCGACACATCCATATCGAAAGGCCGGTGAATCTCCACTTATCATTTCTTTGTCCTGCAAGGCAACAATGAATGTCTTATAAGTACATGTAATACTGTCGTCATGCTGAAACCAAACAAAACCAAAGCACTGTATAAACTAGCCAAGGGATTTATAACAAGCAAATAAGCAAATATATAAAAGTTTGAAGACGTGTTAATGAAATGAAAAATACATTTAACACAAAAAAAATCTAAAAATAAATCAATAGTTTGTTCTATACAAATAATAAAACTAACTGAAAATAAACTTTTGATTTTTATTTACTACGATTTGTTCCGGCATTTTGACTTTGTTTTATCAAACATTCTAAACTACTCTACAAAAATCAAAATTTATATTTCAGGTGTTGAATTTGGAATTTATTTTTAAAAATAAACGCCTCAGTTCTATTTTCACAAGTTTATATTATTTCAGATATGGTGAAGCAAATAAGTTCAGACAAATGAAATGATTGTCAACTTTATGTTCAAAAAGATAAAAACTGTAAAAGCCTTAAAACAAACGAAACCTTTCTAAAATGATAATCTTTATTCCAAACAAAAAGCTAAGTTAAACATTAAATACCGGTTTTCTTTTACACTGATGCCCTTTTTGGCCAGTATCATTGTTTTTGGTCATAAAAATCAACATATACTGTAAATAAGGTTTTAAAGGGAGATGTGCAGGATTGATGAATGGAACAGATTTGCGAAAAGGGTTATTAATCAGTTGAATATCATTAATGGAGCTCAAATATTGATTTACACCCGAAATATTTCAAACCAATATTTTATAAAAAAAAAAGATATAAATAGTGTTTCATATCCCATGCAACGCGCATAGGTTAGCTATTTTTTGTATTTCCCGCGTAAAGCCGCGGTGATTTTTGGGATTGTCACGTGAACACTTCAACCAAAATACGCATTCGGTGTACCTTGCCGACTATCGACATCGCCATTTATTTCAAAATGCCTGGACCACCACGAAAAGTAAGCTCAGCGATGAGCTTAATATAGAATGATCGCTAAATATAGAATGTATTTTTGTATAGGGATTTCTTCAGCGGATTGTTTTCAGGTCCGGTAAAATGGTAAAATTAATCGAAAACTTCCTCCTGGAGGGTTTGAAATGTAAAGTTAATGAAAAGTACACGTAAGTGTTACATAGATCGATCTGTTTACGATTTTACCGAGTACACCTGCTCGACCCTGCACATCTCCCTTTAAATGGAATGCACATATTTAAATACAAGTCAAATAAACGTTTGTCGATATAGAATTCTTAATATTTGATGCGCTTGATGCTGAATAAATACCTTTTTGATACGTAGTGAATCAATTAATTCATTTATACACACTGGTGTATGCGAGAAACCAAATACAGAAATACAATGAAATAAGGACCCGCTGACTGAATGAATTGAAGCCGGTCCATATATTGTTTTACAGGAAACGATGAGCCGAATACCGAAGAATGTTGACCCTGATCAGACTGAGCGAATCTGCAGCAAGCCTGGGTCTACACCGATCCTAAATGTGACAGAAGTCCCGATGGTAAGCTGAATAAGGACCAACAAGTCAATAATGTCACCTTTTATATAAACCATTGTGCAAATGCGTCTAGCGATACATTATCTACATAGAAAAAAATTTTCTATGGATTCTCAAGATAAAACATTTACTTTGTTTTTTTAATATTTTAAGGGTCAATCACTCTACAGTTAAAATGTAACCTTTTATATAAACCATTGTGAAAATGCGTTTGGTGACATTATCTAGATAGAACTTTTTCTAAGCATTGAAAGGCCCTCAAGATAAACTATTGAGTTTTTTAATATTATCACTAGAAAGAAATTACTTTCATTTAGTAGTGAATACAATGGCTGCTTTTATTGGATGAGAAAAAGTTAATTATTTCAAAATCGTAATTTACCATTCATAGTATATAATAATGTAGTATGATAGCCTTAATTATTGTATTTGTGCGTTTATAGCTTTATTCTATTCTACCGTCAGTGTCACATAAAACAATCGATTATAATGGCTCAGCATGGTTAACGTAAATTATAGATAAGAATAGTTTTCATTAAAAAGGTACGAGGTTTATTTACAAGTGGTGATCATACAATAACAGATTTCATAGAATTCACTCGAACAAAAGAATAGAACTACAAAAGAAATATAATTTGAATCGTTTTAAGTATTCACATTTAGATAATTATATACGCTTTTTTTCAGCAATAACCCGAGTTTTAAGAAATGTATCATGTTATAACAGTGTTAAAATGTGAAATGAACCCCAAAGATTTTGTAGTTATCAAACTAAATTTTCCGGCAGTCTTCGGGAGTATAACTGCAATGTGATTTAAGACATTGTTGTTGTTGTAATAATAATAATAATAATAATAATAATTATTATTATTATTATTATTATTATAAATGTCAATTCTATTTAATACATTTCTGAATGAGTTATAGAGAGATTTATCATGTATATTAAATATTGTTCAAAGGGCAAACTAATATAATTACAAAGAAAATATTCGTACATTTTACTAGCGGCTGCATGCCTAACAAATTTTGATATGAAACAAAAGTTATTGATAATAATGTATATTGTTTGTTAAATCCCTAAATACGAGTAAATAGAAAGAAATGCCGTTTGTAGACACAGGAAGTTTGATTACAAAAGTTGCAACTGATCTCAAGTATTCAATCAGCACCAATTTCTCAATGAAAACTATTGTGAAGTCTGAGAACTTTTGACCCTAAAGTGAAAAGATAACGTCAACTGACCATGAGCTCATAATAATCTCCACCTTGACCGTTAGACCCTAAAACAAACGTGGACATCTATTATCAACGAGAAATGTGTATATAGTGGTGAAATATTAACCTGCCCATTATGCATACATTACACAGTGGTTGAACGTGCTATTTTGAGACGGGGATATCCTTGCTATTTTGGACTGGTCTTTTGCATTTGTATGTATATCTTTAAAACTGCATTCACTTCCACATGCGTCTATAGCGCAGTTGGTAGGAAGGCAGAAAATAGCAAACGACAATTTTTTTGCCGCTTGGCGCGAGTTCGAGTCGTACTGCTGACACCAGTGGCATTTGAAGTTCTTTCAATACTGGATATGGCTTTAGTATCAGGTTTACCAGAATCCGATGCGAAATAATTAAAAACATTTAAAACAATCTGCTTAGCTTTTGAGCCGAGATGCCCTATAACTGATTGTTCCGCCATTTCAAAACGTATACACGTTGTGTAAACTACATATTTCTTAATGATCATCTGCCATACATGTAGAAATTAACAACGGTTTCCACGTGGAAAATAACAAAAACGTGAAACTTTATATAAATAAACGCTTTAACTTTAAAGTATAAAACAAAAATGGCACTAGCAGGACTCGAACCACATACCTTTAGCCTTTGAATGCTGCACTTTACCACTGAGCCATTCCGCTTCCATACCTGCCTACCGGAAAGAAGACACCTATATACTGCATGAGTAATGGATTTCCCGTTGAGGTAATGACGACTTTCACGCTTTGGTGATAAAGTTAAAAATATCACAACCAACCACCGAATAATGTATGCAAAATGGGCAGGTTAATATTTCACCACTATACCACGACTGGTGACGGTATGTAAAACCAATGTTGTTTTTTCGTAATTTATTGATCGGAAACAAATTTTCGGATGACTAATTTTTAACTAGATAACTAGTTTTCAGTCCCCCCAAAAAATAAAACAAGCCGCAAACGACAATTAGAAATCTAAATACCAAATACCCTATAGTTTTGGCTTAGGTTAATGAAATTTTCAGGCCTTTTAGGCGAAAGGTTGTGCTGACAGCTGGTCTGAATTTTATAAAGCTGAGATTGGAAACCAGTCTCAAATCTCAAGCATCTGATTGGCAGAAATGGCGACCAGTCTCAGCTTTATAACGATGGGACCAAAAATTCACATAGGGAGTGTTCACTCATCAATATGACTACAGCAATGACGTTTTGCATTACATTTCTTAAAAGTACTTACTACAAAACAGAAGTAGCTGTTTCTCTCGATACATATCGGCTGCACTGTGCGTAATAATATTTGACCACAATCATTTGTACACTGCCCTTCGAAGCACTGAAATTATTTGTTAAAACATAACACAACAATAATGTAAAAAGAAAACATATGGAGCGGGGATAATTCATAAACAAATATCAAAACTATTTTGAAAAGAACGACAGCGGCATTCAAGTATTGGTAGCTTTCACATGTCCGGTTCCTTTGTAAAAATATTTTACTCCTTGCCCCCAGCTGAATTTCAACTCCAGTTTACTATTTTGGTGTTCCTTCTGAGAACTGCTATACTGGAGCGTTCTTTTGGCACCTGTCGCAGCAACGATGCCTTTAAAAATAAGACCCATGTACGAGTTTGGTCTTCTATAATATCATTATACATTCAAACATGTATTAAGCAGGGTTTTTCGATACTGTGACACAAAAATACAAACCTCGGAATATAAAATAGCGAAAATGCAAAAAGTTTACTGTAAAAATTTGTTTCAATGTTTAATTTCATTAGATATTGCAAACAAGATCACATATGTTGTAATTTTTATTGAGTATAAATTTGTTTCCCATTAGGGAAAGACTTCCTTCATGTTAATTGCAATATAATTATTGTTTGATTGATTTATAGGTATATTTTGCTTAAAAGCTCCGCGTTAGGTTTAAGTGTGAGCATTATGACATATAGTGCAGATAATATTATTTTCTTTAAAAGTTAGTTTAAAGCAGAAATACCACATTCTTTCAAATTCAGCATTAAAGAAAATTCGAAGTATGTGATAGCAAAGTAACGGAAATATGTAGAAATATATCGGTAGCAAGACAGGCCAGAAATTGCCATTGCAGATATTAAGACCGCTGGATACTGAGCAATGGAGAACACGAAATGTGAACTCTTTCAGAATGAGCGGTAATGGGCGGTCGTGCATTTGTACTTCACGATTCTTTTATATTTGAATGACCGTTTCCATCGTCAAAGGTTCAGAATGGGGATAATAAAACGTTATTTTTTAATCTGACACTGGTATAATCAGGCTCAGCTTTAATTTTTGTTAAAATCATAATTTCATGTCAGTGGCTTACCCTGGTATCTGGTCTCCGAAGTGAAGTTTCTCCTGAATCATTGTTGGTGTTGTTGGATGGAGAGCGACTGTCACGTTCTGTCGAGTTCGATGAGAGAACACCAACTTGAAATGTTGAGTAGAAATATAATGTTTTTTTTTATTTAATGGCAAACAATTCCAGTGTTTGGCAATTTTTATTTGTTAACAGATTATAATCATATCGAAATTTATTAAACTCCAAATATTATAAAAACAAGTGATATTTGTTAAACATTTTTAAATACCTCTTATTTTGAAAATTTTCAGGGTTACTGATTGACCCTGACGGCAGCCAAGTTATACAGATAGCAGTAAATCTTCACGACCAACTGAGCTCAAAATGAATAGCGATTTTTGTGATAGATAATTTCGCTGGGAAGACACTTAACTTCTCTGAAGAGAAGTCTTAAAATGCTTATTTTGGGTAATCTGCCGTTTTATGCACGCTTATTTAGAGCACTCTTAAGACAAAAAAATCAAGAAGAAAAACATCAGACAGGACAACGTGTTCTCGTCCACCGGTGAAATTATTTCGCCAAATACACCTTTATTATCAAACGTATCAAACAAAGCGATCGCGACTGAATTTTACAATTTACATTACAAATGCTCCTAAATAACCCTACCTTCTTCACAAATGATACCAAAGTCATCGTCGTGCGAACAGTCGCTATCTGCACCTATTTCACTGTATTTACATTTGTATATACTGTCCTCGTTTCCTACGCAGTTGACAGCGGTCATGTGAATCTTTCCTTGTCCTGACCGGAAGCGCACTTCGTTTGAGCCGGAAGTTGAGTTTGTACTGCATTGCCTGAAGAAAAGTACAGGCAGCACTAAAGAGTACGTGTATTCACGTTAAAAACGAACAGATATTTAACGCATCGACATAATGATAATGGAACTCCGGAGTATCAAGACTTTGGAATGCAAATCCGATGTTTTTCTGACTTTCAGGAATAATAAATTTCTCGCTTCAATTTGTGTCAATGTAGAATTTTACAATTTGTTCAATCTATGAGGTCCACAGACAATACGGACTAATATTTTACCAACGACTGGCTGTTTTTCTATCTAATCAAGGTTGAAGGTTATAAAGCTGAGATTGGAAACCAGTCTCAAATCTCAAGCATCTGATTGGCTGAAATGGCGACTGGTCGCCATTTCAGCCAATCAGATGCTTGAGATTTGAGACTGGTTTCCATGCTCAGTTTTATAACCTTGGGAACAGAACTGAAGAAAAGTGGAGACAACACTTAAAAGTACGTGTATTCGCATAAAACAAAAAGATTTTAAACCGTAATAACGCATCGACAGAATAATAATGGGTTACCGGAGGATAAAACCTTCAACCTTTGGAATGCAAATCACATGCTTTTCTGAATTATAATAACTATTCTTTCTTCAAAAGATGTCAATGCAGAATTTTACAATTTGTTCAATCTACACACAATATCGACTATAAAGTGATACCTGTTATATCCGAGAGAATTGCACAAAACATCAGAAACTCTTCCAACGATGCTCTTTGAACAGATGGTTCCCCATTCATCGTTTATATACAGTTCTACTCTTCCCCTATTCGCACGCCCACCGTCCACCAGTCGTGCTTTTGGCGCTTGCGCTAAGTTTAATTAATACAAACCATGTTTTTAACAACACTTTGAGTCAGCATGGTTTGTAACCACTTTACAGAAAAAAAATCACCCTTACCCACAGAACGACATATCTATGGAATACATCAGTTTCAAAACATGGAGGACTAACTGTTAATAAACGTAATTACAAACAAATCCTCAATATCTCGCATGCTGACAAGAGAAAATAAGTATGTTTACAGAAATTGTGCTTTACAGACAACTTTCACTTTACAAACAATATTGGGTATTGTTTGCCAGCCACTGTCAAGAGTGCATATGATCGTACAGAACGACTAAAACAAGAAAAAATATTTAAATGTAAGTGGTAACTTGTAAATGCTAACCATCATTTGGTATAGATAAAATATACACTTGTATATGCTAACCATCATTTGGTATAGATAAAATATGTACTGTTTACTTTAAATTTGTAAATATTTAGTTGCGCTCAACCCTAGGCAAGGCGGCGTCGGCAGTAATTTGCATTTCAATTACACTCAACAAACGTTTTTACGGACAAAAAGTGACCAATTAGAACTTTTGTTGAGTGTACTGCCCATGATCAGAATAAATCAAGCTAACCCTGCAATATTTTCATATTTTATCGTGTTCGGTGGCTTTAAAAGTTCCGTTTTCACCAATGTTTAGGCAGATAAAATTACCATTACAGTTGATTCGCAGATGTCTTTTCTCCGCACATAGAGTCGGAGAGGAGAAGCAGCCTGTTGTCAGGTCCCTTGTATTGCAGTTTTTGTAATTCGACGAAGAAACACAAAACTGGTCAGCAATATCATAGGGTCCGTCATTTGGGGGCTTTGCAATCTTTGACCTGGAAACATAACATAACATAAAAAAACATATTTCTCATTCCTAATTCAAAGAGAAAACTCAGTTAAAAGTAAACCCAGGTGCTTATAATGTTACCTATTTTATGATAAACATACAGTATGTATGACTGCTAAAAGTTTTGAACAAATCCCCGTAACTTTCGTTGCATTCGTCTACACAAATTCTTAACAACTTGGAGTCGTGGTCTGATTGCCTTTATTTCTCAAACGCAGACATCCGAAACTGTCAATAATCCATTAACCCTTTCCTCCAAAGACACACCTTTTTTGCGTGGGCGAACAGTGTAGATCCAGATCAGCCGGCACATACGTGCCGCCTGATCAATATCTGCGCTGTTCGTTTTTATTCATTAGGTTATTTCTGCCAAAATGCGACCAGTGCAGATCCTGACCAGATGGCACAGATGTGCCGGCTGATCTGGATCTACACTGGTCGCACATGCCTAAAAAGGTGTATATATGGAGGAAAAGAGTTACATGTTGTAACTCATTCTAAATGATTGAGACGGTAAGGTGAGGAAAGTCAGCAATTGACTGCTTCACTGTTTAGTAGACAAGGATTTATTTATTAGCCGTGAAAGAGTCAGATTCTTGTGTACATGATTCATGTCCTCTATTTTGCTGTGAGAATTTATATACTTACGTCGAGTGATAACCACACTGTGAACAGAGCGCTTCTAGGACCTCGTACGGTATATCGTCTTGGTCTTCAAGATAAACCCACGTCTTTTCTGGCTCCTTAAAAAACTGAACGAATCCTTCCCATGGTTTCACACCAGATACCAGCCGGAACACTTGCCGAGTTCTAACCACTGAAATATATAGCATTAATGTTGTTCCAAAAATATCTATTTTACCCAGAATTGCAATGCTTTCAGTAAAAATAAAAAAAAATGTAATATAGTTTTAATGTTTTGTCCAACTGTTTTTTTTTCTTTTTGATAAAGATTTCTTTGCTCCGTAAATTTTAGTAAATAACTTAGAATTATTCAAAGGTAATGAAGAAGTGTAACTACTGGCGCTATTTTTTTTTCGGGTCCCTTCACGGGTAACCCCATTTATTTAATATTACACAGATAATAATATAAAAACATTGATAATATCAAATAACATTCATAGCAATAAATATCAATTGATTCAGTTGGTTTCAGTTCAAATTCGAATTCAAATTTAATTCAATTTAGTTCAGTCAATTTAATTTATTCAATTTCTATCGATCCGATCCGATTCGTTCCAACCAGATTCATTCATTCATTGATTCATTCATTGATTCATTCATTCGTTCGTTCGTTCGTTCGTTCGTTCGTTCGTTCGTTCGTTCGCTCGCTCGCTCGCTCGCTCGCTCGCTCGCTCACTCACTCACTCACTCACTCACTCATTCACTCACTTACGCATTCATTCATTCCTTCAGTCAATCATTTTCATTTTTGGAAACGATATGGATCATATATTATTAACAAATACTCAGTGTAACATTCGACCTTACTCGAAACGAAAAAGTAAGAACGAAGCAGTGAGAATGTGTGTAGCAAAATTGCTAGCATTAGTTATGTCAATGTTAACAGGGAATGGAAGGAAAACAGTATTGCGAAACTTATATGCCCTCTTTGATGCATTGGAATATTTCATTAGATTCTTCCCCGTGACGCTTGTGCGAAAAAATATTTTCAAGATCCGCTTTAAAGAAAAACACGAAAGACTGTATTTGCAAAGGACTGATTGAGTATTTCATAACATTTCTATATTTCCATATGTACCATTTGGTTTCAAATATAAGTGTATTTATAACACTTGATAACTTATGCGGATTGTATCCAAGTGCTATGTTTTGTAAATGTTACAGATGCTGGCGCTAATTTAGTTTTGTCTTTTATATCTGAATTTTCATAATTACTAGGATAATGTTCTAGGCATCATTTCAAATAACTAGGTTTAAAAAGGATATTTCGATACACAGCTTAAAGCTAGTGTGACTTGTTAAAAAAGAGCATAACTTAAAACAAATTTGTTTGTATCTTTTTATTTCATTATTTAAACACAAAAACTGACATTCTCTTTCGTTGCTACATTGTACGCCACTTAAAGAAAAATACAAGTAAATTTTAGATGTTAAATCATTTGCATGTCAAAACAATTTGCTGTATCTTTTCAAAACCCTACAATAATACTCACGGCTACTCAATTAATTTAAAGAAATAGTGGTCTAACGATGTATTAACATTTTGATGCTCAAGTTAATATATATGAAAGAATGATTTATTTTAGGATTTTATTTGTTGTCGACGATTCCAGTGCCCAAGATCATAATATAAAATCTGGAGATCACTCTCAAATCTCATTGATCTGATGGGCTGAAATGGCGACCAGTCGCCATTTCAGCCAATCAGATCCTTCAGATTTGAGACTGATCTCAAAACTTAGCTTTATGAACTTAGGCCCAGGCAGTTCGCGCCAGACACAATCTGCTTCAACTGTGGGAAAAGATGCATTTCGCTAACGGATGTGCCCTCCTTTGCCCAGGCACCGAATCCCTGGAAACTGCCAGCAGATCCGAAACCAATGTACCCAGAATTAACCAAAGTCGGAGTGATGCCCAAGATCATAAAACAAAATCTGGAGATCAGTCTCAAATCTCAAGCATCTAATTGGCTGAAATGGCGAGCCAATCAGATCCTTGAGATTTGAGACTGATCTCAAAACTTAGTTTCATGATCTTAGGCCCGAGTTTAGCTATTTTCGGTATATGATATTTTGAAATCATTATTTTTCTTGGGATAATACCGATCACGGCTTTCGTGGACAGATCGAGCCACGTATATTTGAGGCCACAACGAAATATTGTAGTACTTTTAATTGTAAGAAAACATATTTTAAAAAATAGAGACCACGAATTAAACAAACAAAGAAATGGTGATTTAAAAAAAAACAGCAACAACACAACAACACACGAACGTTTATGCCCTCGAAATTAAATGAATTCATAGTAAGTATACACTTTTTAATCCGGACAGTGTATGTTTAGAGGAAGCTTTGATTCCGTGACATTTAGGAGTCTGCCATTTTATAAAACTAAGAACAATCTGTTAAAATACTGTTAACACTCTTATTGCATGGGCGAACAGTATACATCCAGATTAACCTTGCATATTTTGAATTGCAAAAAAAAACCAACAAATCTGCTTGAATAAAATAATTTTTTTGTTGATTTAGCTATTTTATGGTTAGTTGTTAAGAACTGCTTAACATGAAGTGTTTACATCCTCGTAACGTTTTAATCCCTTTTTAATGGCAGAAAACTCGCCGGCAAAAAGGTTTTATTGAAATACCTTCATGAATTTGAGAGATATTTTCCAGGATTAAGTTTGACAAACTTCTTCCGAACGCATGAACAAAAGAACTAACAGAAAAAGCGGCGACTATATATTCAAGCATGAACATTGTTTACCGGTTGTGTTCTGGTTGCAGAAACTGGTGAAGCAGCACTCCTTCGATCGTGTGAAAAAGGAGTCAACCTCAAATTCTGGATTGCAGTCCGCCTTACACAGACCCAATAACGTCGTAGTTCCTTTCACCGTTATTATCTTTTCAATCTTTAAACATAAATTATGTAACTGTTCAGATAGGTTTACTTATTATTTGAAGTATCATATAGTGTGCCAAACAAACTTGACAAAATAACATGGAAAATAATTTGTTAAGCGATGTTATATTTTATCCCTATTTTAAGTTGTGATATTTGCTCATATCTGGGCATTTGATAAAGCGAGAAGATGTTATTATTTACAAAGTTCAAGGTTGTCTGCTCTTTCCATAATAATGATGCGATCGATTTTTACATAAGAGTCTCAAACATATTATTCGACTGTCAAATTTAGAAGTGTATGGCATAAACAGAAAGGAAAAACAAAAATAACCTTTCTTTTTATTAAGAATAACAACATCAAACTGTTAATATGCCACAACCAAATATTTTTTTTAACTTTTAATGTAATAGAAGTTTCCCAAGTTATATTGTAAAGTTTTCATTTTGTCTCAGCATATTACAATTTCTTTTAAATATAAACTTAAGCTGACTGCTTTAAAACTGACGATTTAAAATGAGACTAGCAGTTATCAAAAGACATAACTTCGCATTTGCATGTCAACATTATCGTCGGTTATTGCACTATCAGAATCAGTTATGTCAATATATTAAAGTTAGAAATGGAACTATCAATCAGTTATGGCATTAAAGAGTCGGTTATGCCACTATAATAGTCAGTTATGGCGCTACAGGAGTCAGTTATGACACAATAATTGATGTAAGTTATGGCAATATTGGCGTCAATTATGGCAATATCGGCGATAGTAAGCGCCTTATAAGAGACGGTTATGGCATTGTAAGTCTGTTAAGGTAATACTGGTGTCAGTATTGACAATTAACGAGTCCGTTATGGCAATTCTGGTGTCTGTTATGACACTATGTGAGTCAGGTACGTCAAATTTTACGTCAGTTATGGCGATATTAGGTCCGGCACGTACCGCATACCGTTCCGTACTCCGTACTGAACTGTTACTGTAGCAAGTCGATAGACGACGCTATCAGTGATAACGTAATGGTGATATATACAGTAGAGTCAGTGATTGTTAAACTGACATTAATTGTGATACTTCAGTCAGTGAGACGATATTGATTCAGGTATGACGCAATTAGAGTATTACTATTAGCGGCATTTATGAAGGGTAGAGTTCAAAGCTTACCATGCATGCCATTCCATCTTCCAAAGAACAAGTTGCAATATTTGTATCGTAGCCCCAGAGGGTTTGACAATTATTGTCTCTGCAGTAGTGTGCGACACATGAAATTTCCTGAAACACACAACCACGCATGCACTAAATAATCTCATATATTGGACAAATCCACCCGAATTGTTTCACTGGGATATTGCTAATGTCCAATATCGTTATTTGTTGATCCAGATCAACCTGCACATCCGTGCAGTCTGACTTGGATCTAAACCTTAAGGACAGCGCTCTGCGTCAAAGGATGACGTACCCGCTACAGACCAGTTAGTGACAATATTTTTTACCCCTGTGTTGATTAATCTTCAATGTTTTCCAAACGCATGTAGGGATCATAATATTATTTTCATAACAAGAAGTGAAAATCGCTTATCTGATTACGTACATGTTAAGTTTGAAGAAACTACTAAGATTCCAAACTGAGAAACTAAATTTAAATGATCAACGTAGTAAGAACATTGGGTAAGTGCTATAATATTACTTTTTTTTCATTGATTTTTAGCAATATAATTATGTATTATACTATTCCGCAACATTCAATAATTGGAAGAATTGTTGCATGTTTTTGGCTATTATCAATGTTTACATGTAGTATGCCAGATAATGAATATTGGTTTACAAGATACTGACACTCACGCATTCTTCTAACTGTCATCAAAATACATATGTTTGCAAAGTTTGCTAGTTTCGTTAAATCAGTTCAATAACGTTAAATGTTACCGTAGGGTCACAATTAAAAGTCCTTGATGAAAAGGGAGGTAATTGATAATCTGATACGCTAAATAGTATTTATAACAACAGAAATGCTGTTGCCAATGAGTGTCAAGATTTTATGTTTCCTTCTAAAAAGTTTTAGTAAACCAAAATTCAAAATTGTACAGCTTTTTGCTATAAACCATATTTTTATTACTTTGCTTGTCACATGACTGTTAATTTATCGATAACGTACTATATTTGATAATCTAGCGAAAATTTTCAAGGTAAACGGACAAAATTAAATGTGTTGACATCGTACCTTAGTGACAGGATTTGCAACTTGATCTGCACAGTGACCGACATCTGGAAGAGAAAACGAAACAATGCGTGATTTGTTGGCATCATTATTTCGTTAGAAAAATTTATACATACTTGGAATAGAATAAGAATAGAATAGAATAGAATAATAGAATAGAATAGAATATAATAGAACTTTATTCTGTGTAATAAGCCATTCTTACCGATGAACATGTACACAAATATAACTACATATTAAAATCATAGACAATTACCTGAAAGGTGACAAATAACACATACCCCCAAATCAAGATAAAAATAAAATTTAAAATTAGAATACAATAAATAATAAAATGAAGAATTCTAAGAAATCTTAAGTATTTGTTAACAAACTTTTACTGTTACAACTTCTAAAATATGGAATTTAGGTACTAGTATCTGAGCTAGTGTTACCTGTACATTGTACCCCGACCTGGTATTTGCACCCTGATAAATCAGATTTAGTTTGATATTTGGGGCATTGTCGGATGTTTTCCTCCATTCCAGTACAACGAAACCCGGATATATCTTCAAATATCGGCAACTTTTCTGTAAGGTTGTGCAGCTTTAACATGGCACCCGCTCTGACAACAAAAAGAGGAACTGTGAAATAGTTTCATTGTGTTAAACACACGGCTTAGTGTTTAACACAACTACGTTTTCATGTGTAGTTCTGTATAAAAATTATACAGTATTTATCTTCTTTCAAGTGATTTATATATCATAGGTTAAAAAAGGGTTAAATGCGCATATCAGGGATCGCCACACTCACAAAACACAACCTCTCCACGCAGCGAAGGGAAGATAGAGGAAAATAGAGCATGTGTTTATAAGTATGTCGAATTCAAATAAGACACCACAAAAATTAACGAAATGAGAACCCTTGGGGTTGCCGCCTTGGAATTTATAAGTATGTCAAATTTAAATAAGACACCACAAACAAAGGTCTAATTACACTAAGAACATTATTTTTAAGAAGCCGAATTCTCTCCTTTAAAATAATATCTCTTATTATTAATATCAATTTCCAATTTACCCGTGGTTATAAATTCTACATCAATGTGATACAAAATCTTTATTTTCTACAATATAAACCATCAACAAGCATTGGATTTGTTAAACCGGAAATACTTACCGCGCATGTCCTAGTTGATGACAGACTACAGAAGCCAAGTTGATGTCAACGTTCCCTGGGTCTGAGGTACAGAGTATGCCCCATTCCGTGTCATTGACTGAACGTGCCAGCAGTGTACTCACACCCTGTGTTGTTTGATTCTGGTTTAGCTCAACTGGTGCGGCTTGGGAACAGAAAACCACATGGCATAGTTAAAATATTTCAAAAGAATTAAAACTGTTATAAAATCTTTTCCGCAAATGAGTAAAGACAAGAGGTCTGCCAGTAAGAGAGGACAGTAAAAAATTAGTGTGTTTATCTGTGTCTTATTTATTTAATTACTGAAAAATTGTATAAACACTTAAAGCAACGTGCTTTCACTTTCATTTTTACATAGCACAAGGTGACATCTTATATCTCTTCTCTTGTCAGACGCTACTTTACGAGGTTTGGATAGCTCTCTTTTCAAATACTACTTGCGGGATCGAAACTCTTGCCACATTTCTTTTAATTAAAATGCACGACAGATTGTTTAAGGCGAAAAAAACCCTTAACCCCTTTGTGACCCTGACCTTGGAGCTCTATGTAATTTCATACCATTGCAGTCAATTGCTAACACATTACTCGTGCGCTCCTTGGCCCACGGAATTCTCTGGCAATCCCTCAAGATAGTCTCGCTACCTGAGCAAACATGCTCCATCTTGTACAGCCGCTGGCTGACGATGCCAGGATCCACAAAGTGCAATCCAACCATTTCTCTGTTAATGAAGCCATTTTAAAATCATTAATGCATTTTATATAATAATTTACAATAACATTGCACTTTGGGCATCAAGTATTACAAAACTCTCAAATATTTTACACACCCCGATGAAAATAAAATCGATTCATCACAAATCTCGCTTTTGTTGTGTAATGTTCTTTGACTAATTTTATGATGAGATACATTTGCTCTCAAATGAGGCTACAAATCAGGATGCTCCCATCCTACTATACTGTGTATAATTTTTTAACTTGTGACATAGTCACGAGTTGCTGCGAAAAACGTCCCGCCATCCGCTCTGCAAACGTTGGAAAATTAGTTGCTATCTAAAATATTTTTAAAATATTTTTTAACTGGTAAGTATTAAAAAAATTAGTCGTTTAAATAAAAAACTGAATCGATGAGTTTTGTGAGATACGAAAAACATTCTGGTTTTACACATTTTAAACAACACAAAAGTTTTCATAACAAATCAAACGCAATATAATACCGATTCATTCTTCATTCATTTCTGCAACATCTGTTTCATGCGGATGGCATTGTGTAACATATTTGCCGAAATCTGCTGTGAAGTTGTGAGAAATCTAATGTTTCACGAATAGCAAATCACCAATACTCCATTCCTACCAACACCTACCCACCCTAAGGCACCAGATTTAGTGGAATTTCATTTTAAACAAATTTGAATAATTTCCGTGCCCACACAAGATTGGTAACTGGAACAAGAACAGTTTTTACATCAAGCGTGCATAAGCAAATACACAACTGGTGAACATAAATAGATTCACCCGATAACTCCTAGCTGTCTACACGCAACAACAACCATGGAGTGATCGGTCCTGACGTCGGCAAACGGTTGCCAGACACCGTCCACGTCGTCAAGATAAATCAGTAGTCCACTGTCAACGCCGTTACCCACACCGTCGATCGCCATAAGGCGCAGTGGGGCTGAAGAAAACGGGTTGTAATAATAATAATAATAATAATAATAATAATAATAATAATATGCATTTTGTTTTTAAATATCTTTTAAAATACACACATCAACTGCCCATGTAGAGAACTGTAATTCCACCTGAGTTTAAGGATGTCTGCGTTGAACAACTAATTCTTATTTCTGACATACGTATTGCATTGTGCGAAATCTGTCGCTTGAAGTCTATACTTTTTAATTACTTTGCAAGTTTCAGAAGATTTTTTAAAACGAATGAAATATGGTTTCTTTTACGAACAAAGGCCGTTGTCAGGTTCACTGAGTTTATGACAAGCAGCCTGTCGATAACAATGTATTTAAATTCTTTTAAATGTGTTTTGCTTGTTTTTGCCAGATTGTTTCATTGTTGTACAATTTATATTCATTGTTTTTATTGTATACTTTTAAATTATTCCATCGAATGGGCGCTTTATTGTCGTTGTTTTCGAAAATATAAATTATCTTAGATTTCACGTATTGTATTTAATATTCTTAATAATGTAACTGCGGAAAAACACACCAATTTGGAAATACCTTTACATCCTAGAGCGATCTCTGAATATGATAGCGAGTCCGGGATTGTTCCATCCAGATCGTCGAGTATCGAGCATTGTGCCAATCTTTCCTCTCGTCCAGTACACCTTAGTGACCTAGACAGCTCGAGGGGATAGGAATCGCTGTCATTAAACGCGGTGAAATAGATGTCTGGGTTGTATCTAGAAATATTTATCATAATTTTCGGATGTTTTATCACCTAACGAATCAGAATTACTGGTTGTACCCTGTGCCCAAGGTTATAAAACAGAGCATGGAAACCAGTCTCAAATCTTAAGCATCTGATTGGCAGGTCGCCATTTCAGCCAATCAGATGCTTGAGATTTGAGACTGGTTTCCAATCTCAGCTTTATAACCTTCAGCCCAGTATAAGGTACTTTAAAAGTGTGGCTATAATAAAACGTGCTCACATTTTTAGTGCACGATGTTAAAATAGACGTCGACGAGCATGCACGTGTTGCTACGAGTTGCTGCAAAAAATTTTGCCGTCATTCGCTGTGTCGTCAATAAGACCTTTCCATAAGTCATTAAAAAGGCCGTGATATTACAAATTCTTCTCAATTTCGATAAAAATGTACATATATAAATAAGAAGCGTTATTACATGAACTATAAATAGACGCAACGCGATTGGTCACACCCCCAAAATAACCGAGTCAATAAATCTAGATATTGACCCGCTTTCGCTGATATTGACCTGTCTATAAATAGAATCCGAAAGTTTCCATCTTTTATATTATTCGGCGTTAGCTGTCTAAGCTCACTTTTGACCTAGTTTTTCGACCTATGAAATGTTGTAAATAAAAGAAATAAACTATTTCGATTGGTAGCTATTTACACCAGAAAGGCATCTAGCAGGGTGGAGAGGTATCTAGTGGGATTTTCAAGACGGTATTAAGTAGCGTGAATATATTAATGCTACTTAGTTTGGATATATATTAACAGTCTTTTTGTTTTGTGTCCAGGATAGATGCGCATGTTTATTATAGCGCATGCGCAATGTGAAGTAACGCCAATGTGGGTCGCCATAAGAACTAAATAATTTGATTACAGGAATCTAAAACTCTTCATCGTTAACTTCATGATTTAAAAGAAGTTGCATTCAGATTTGTGTTTAACAATTTTATCATTATTATTATTATTATTATTATTTTTATTATTCTTTTTTCTTAAAATTTTTCAAAATATAGTGTATTGCATATTTTACATAAAAATATGAAATCTCTCTGTGAATAAAGAATTATTTTTTAAATTATTTTAACAGAAATTAACACAGTTTCATGTTTTTGTCATGAGCTATTCAGTAAGAAATTTCAGAAAATATGTCTTAAAAAGATTACCCCATCATGCAAAAAAAAGGTTCCAAAGTGAAGTTCACGGTCTCCTGAACTAGAGGAAGCCTGAATGTCTTCAAGATATAATATCGCTTTCATCAATTATATGGTAAAATTAATATATACTGTTGTTTTTAAATTATATATTTTGTAAACAAATTTATTACATAAGAATTTGGGAAAAGGTTGTATTCTAAATGTTCATTGAAAAAAATGAATAAATGGTTCAGTTTTCTCTGAACAATAGACCGTCTGTAAAACAGCAAGTTACTGTTTTACTTTTTCTTGTTATTATTATGCAGCGGAAAAATCAAATAGATTATTTCGATTGGTTGTTAGTGGGTGTTGTATTGGAGAAAAAAACAACATATTTACGATTTAAATAACCAGTTAAGTCAAAATTGATGGCTTAAATACAATTTTATATGGAATATTCTTGGGTGTCAGGTAAACACTTGCATACAAGTTTACACAGTGTAAAAACGAAAGAGAAGTGTAGATATTTCTAGTTCTTACTGGTTCCTTTCTAGTTCCTTTGATACTGATTGTTAATCTCAAGTACAAATAACAAGTTAATTGTAGTGTAGTGGATGACACTCTCGCCTCACAAGCGGAGGCCCCGGGTTCAATACTCGGGACGGACACTTTTTTTAAAGTTAATTTACGTAAAAGTTGGTAGATTTCGCTCTTGTAACAGGCTGTTTGTATTTATTTTTATTAAATTTCAAGGACATTTATTCATCTTGAGTTCTAACTCTACAAGAGGTATTTTATTGAAACTGAATAAATGTAGATCAAGACTTAATGTAAGACATTGCTTCTTTAATCGACTTGTTATCACTGTATGAAATTGTTGCAACAGCTTGAACATTTTTTTAAAGACACTTTCAATGAATTTATGAGTTGTCATGATTCGGTCGCTTAATCTCTAGGTCATACTAAGAAGGCAGGGAGGGTTCGTCAACAGCTATAACAAGTAAAACAAGAAAAATTTTGATGCAAGGCATCAAAGTCGGCCGGAGAAGGATTTTCATGTAATTACAACAATGTAATCACACTGCTCTGAAGAAATCTGAATGACTGAGATTATTACGTTCTATTACTACAAAAATCAGAACATACGCAGTGAAACAGTCAACATCCCGATAGTACGGGCTTCAGTCTTTTTCAAAAATCGTCACATGAAAAAAAATCAAAGCACTGAAAGGGCTGCTTGCACAAGCCAGCGGAGCGTAAACATAATCAAAATAAAACAAACACATAATGTTCAATGTAACAGGAATTCCAGTTTTATTCCAGTTATGAAGATTTATAATAACTAAACAGAATGAAGAAACTCCTATAGAAGACATGTTATGTGCTTGCAACATTGTGGGTTTCCTATGTTGAATGACATAGAGATATGTGATATAAGTTAAGTTGCAGTAAAATTTTCACTGTAAATAAACAAAAACAAAAAAAAAGCTGTGTTTGGACAACACATATGCCCCGGTAGCGAAGTTTGTCATGATACAAATTTAAAATGATATTTGAAACAGCAATAAATCACAAGTTAGATCTAAATAATGAGAAAAAAGAACTTTCTTGTGCCAGAACCTGAGAATAAAAAGTATTTTACATGAAAATCAATTAATGTAACATATTTTTAATCTAAGATTACAATGTACAGAATATTCATGACAAAATTGGGAAAGTTACATATTTTATGTAATTAATGCTTAGGCATTATTACAAATACTGATGATGCAAGTATTTAGAGGGTGGGCATTTATTAGAGGCACATGATTGAAATTGAGAAATATCCAACATGCTGAAACAGATAAACCATTTCTCTAAGTACAAAATGGGAAGATAACCTCAGAAATAAGGTAGCTGGAGTTATTTAACTTGTCAGGGTCATGACCTGTGCACTGTTAAGTAAGTGTGTTAAATTTATTTTACTGTTCTTTGCAGACAATGAGAAATATCCAACTTTCAGAAACAGGTTAACCATTTATCTCTTAGTATAAAATGGGGAGATAACCCCAGGAATAAGCTAGCCAGAAATAAGTAACTTGTAAGCGTCATAAACTATGCACTGTTAAGTGAGTGTGAGAACTTTCATGCCAATGCCCTTAGTAGAAATTGAGAAATATCCAACTTGCCGAAACAGGTTAACCATTTATCTCCAAGAACAAAACGGGGAGATAATCCCAGAAAAAAGGTACACAGAGTTATGTTTCTTGCTAATGCTCTTTGTAGAAATTGAGGGGGAATTGCATATAAATACCAATAACTCAGATACAACAATCATTGAAAAATCCAATACAATAGTTGCTAGAAATGGGAATATTCAACAAAATAAAACTGGTCAAAATATTGACAAAAGTAATTTTTGGGGAACTGTTTAAATAAATGAGAAAGGGGACATTAAAAGCAATTGAACAGGACAAATACAAAAACATTACAGGATACATGTATGTTTGATCGAGCAATACCAGGATCAAATACATCACTGCCCAGAATGCCTAGCCCTGGTTTTATGCAACTCAATATTTACACAAATAACAATTTTGATGATAATTTTATATTCATGCTTTATAGCAAAACATCACAACTTAAAACAATGCCATTAGCCTTATAAATGTCATTTAGTAAATAAAAGAGGAACAACAAATTTTTTTGTGTTAGTCATATAGTTTGGAAATTGTTATTTTAGCAAAATTGTATTTATTTCATATATTGTTATAGCTTATTTCTTTACCTTGTACTATGTCTCTTGAATATTTTCACTTTCAACGTAAATACACAGGGACCCCGTGAAAGGCTGTTTGATCTTGGTTTCATGTATAACAATGTGTCAGAGGGAGCCAGAGTTATGTTAATGTAACCATATTTTTAGGAAGTGTCCAACCTTATAAATCAGATAAAGGGGCTCTTTAAATTCATTTAATTAGCTAAAGCCTTTTACAGACACCCTTTCCCCACTGTTATCTGTCAATTTTATTTAGACCCTTTTAATGCATGCATCACATCTATCTGATCTATATATACATTCTTTCAATCTTGACCAGGAAGTACATGTACCTAAAAGATCTAAACATTAACAGACTCTGATTAGCCAAACTGATATGCATGTTGATATGGTCTAATCTTATGGTCTAATATTGTCACACATGGAATAAAAGCTGCATGGAAAGAGTAGACACAAAACATGGAATACTTGACTTTTGCACAGAAAATCCATTTCTAACTTCAACCCTTAACATATGCAAACAGTGTAGATCTAGATCACCCTGCATCTCTTTGCTGTTTAGTCAGAATCTGCACTATTCACTTTCAGATTCATATTTAGTTATTTCTGAACAAGACATGACCAATGTAGATCTGATCAGATGGCACAAATGTTCAGTCTGATCTGGATCTACACTAGTAACACATGCAATGAAAGGCACATTTTTATAGCAGAAAGGTGCACTTGATCAATAATTTTTAGTTTTGCCCCTTAGAATTACCTGAACAATCTTTCTTAGTGAATATTATCATCTTCAACTAAAAATTTAGAAATTACTCTACATGTACATCATAAAGCTATTACAGTTACTATAACTATTAAAGTTAATACATAGGTAATTATAATATATATAATTATTCTTAGTTTGTCATCAGAAATATTAATACATCTATGTTCTTTCAATGCCATTTAGTTAAATTATTTTCATTAGAAGATATCATTTAGGGATTTCAAAAGATGCAGATTCTTGCATTTTTATGCAAGCATATTTGATTTTTTTTCACTTTTGACCCCCTGGCTAAGTTTAATATGTTCTTTTAAATATGTTTTTTATTCACAACTTTATCACATCTAATGAGCCAACAACTGTTCTTTGCTCGTGAAAAGTCTCTTCAGAGGTGCAGGGATTTCGGATTTCAATAGCTTTTGAAAACCAGGGGTTGTTTGTCCCTGTTGAGAGTTTTTAAGGGCTCATAATCAAATAGTTGCAAGTTACATGTATATCTTGTGTTCAACTTGAACTTAACTACTTATAAAAGTGCTTTAACTTCGTTTAAATATATGTTCAGTGGTCTAATATAACTATTGATTTTATAATTAAAATGCAGACACAATATTTATCTTTATTCTTGCAATATTCGGCCATGATTTCTTCATCAAAAGAACCCAAGCTCAAAATCAGGAACGGTCAAATGTAGAAAAACTAATTTGCTTGCATCAAAATGCAAGAACCTGCATCTATTGAAATCCCTGGAACAGGAAAATTAAGTCTGACATGGTTAATTTTCAAGTTTAATCCAAACTGATCGTCATAATTTTTTCCTGTTGTTGCAATAATTACCTGGCAAAAACTAGATAATATAAAAATTAAAAATACCAGTTTCTTTAATCCATGTGTGAAGTGGTCATATTGAAAAAAACAAATATTATATCATTGAAACTTAGGAAGCTAGTTTAAGCTATTCTAGTAAAAAAAATACAACTATTTACCTTGTTAAGACTTGTAAACCTGGACGGTGTTTAACTGCCAGTGTGATACAGAGCTTTGTTGTCCAAAGTGCTTGAAGAGTCTATCTTTAGTAAGACTACATCCTCACCAGTAAATGTAAACAATAATCAGATGTGTTTCCATGCAGCTGGTTTTATACAAATCATTATATGCAAAATATGCCAAACTGTTTTTGTAAAGTTGATTGCACATTTATGCATACAATGACTGCACACTATTTGGGATAGTTTTAAACAGTTAAAACCGTTATGCCATGACCTCTTGAAATCACAGTAATAATTTTTTATCCATGTCTGTGTTTATTTGAAATCCTTTCAGGATTTCACGTACTATCTGTGATGTTAGTTCCACTTCCGAAAAACTCAGTTTGCATCATTTTTATAACTTTCATAATTTAAATTCGCACAAAACATTAGAAATTTGTTGTAAAGAAAGTGTTCAATATTTTTGGGTAACACAATCAAGGGGAGATCACCGGAGTTGTGTGTAGTTTGGGCTAAACGCCGTCTGTGTTACGTAACAATGTCAAACCCGTAAAACAATCAACGCGGTATATAACAAACATTAACAAACAGACCATTGCACGATTAAAAAAGCAACGTACCATAATTTTATAGTATAATTACGTTTTGTCCCGGAAAAACAGTCTCACCAATTATGTTCCACAAGATCACAATAGGTATAAACGCAGTGCAAAGGTCAGCATCCCTGACCGATTATACGGAAACTACGCCTTGCAATGTACAATTAAAACAATGGATGACCAGTATCGCAAGTGTACATTTATTCAAACCTTTGTTTCCGAGCAAAACTCTCACGAATTATGCTCCGCAACTTCCAACAGGTACACCTACAGTGCAACAGTCAACATCCCTGACCGATTATACGGAAGGATCGGCTTCCGTTGTTTTCAAAAAATAGTCACGTGCTCAGGAGAACTTATTATTTTAAAATTTAAGAAAAATAAAAAAAATCCTACAAAGCGATGTCAATTAGTTCCTATGATACAATTCGTTAACCATTTGTTAATAAGTTATTTTGCACATAAACTCTCATTAATATATATATCAGAACAAAAATATAAACATTTCTGAAATTATGCTATTATCCCCACAAAAAATAGTCACGTGCTCAGGAGAACTTATTATTTGAAAATTTTTAAAAAATCACTGAAATCCTACAAAGCGATGTCAACCAGTTCCAATGGTGCAAATCGTTAACAATTTGTGACTACTTTTTTTGCAAAACATCTCTCATTAATATATATCTGAACAAAAATACAAACATTTCTGAGATTATGCTGGTCTCCTTCTACATCAAATTCTCAAAGTAAGCACAAATATTAGTCGGCCGCTTCTGCGGCCGACTAATAAAATAACTAAACTGTGTCTGCTTCGCCTCTCTGTATTTCTTTCTTTCTTATATACGTGTATATATAAATATTTTCCATCAACGCCGTTTATCTTTTTTAAAGATATTTCGTGTTTATAGTTCATGTAATACAGTTTATTACATATATAACTATTTATAGTTCATGTAATAAAACAGTTATTTACTTATTCGCTGGGAAATATGCTGTTGATATTGACCGCAAAAATCGTTATTCTGTTGATATTGACCGCAAAAATCGTTATTGACCTCGGCTATCGCCTCGGTCAATAACGATTTTTTAGGTCAATATCACAGCATATTTCCCAGCTAATAAGTAAATAATTGTATAATATTGTCCAACAACATTGACATGGCACTCTTGAATTTGACCCTGTAGTCGGTATATTTCGTAAACTTTACGATCTAAATTTAAATCGATAGGTTATGTATAACCAATTTTAATAAGCTACAAAATGTAAGAAGCGCGCTTAGCGCAGTCGGTAAAAGTGTTCAAATTCGAGAATAAAGACGTAAAATCGTGGGTTCGAATTAATGTTTTAGCCACTTTTGTTTGTTTTATTTTAATTTTCAAATTTCCATTCTTTTAAAACTCGTATAGACTATTTTTTTTGTGTAAACTACCGGTGTAGTGTGAAGTATTTTATAACTGAATATTTTGCGTGTATGGGCTAAAGTAAAATGCATTTATAGCCTATACGGTAATTGAAGAAAAACACTATTCAAAGGGTATTCTAAAACCAGATGTTCGAGTAGTAAAACGATTTCAAATGATTTGTTTACAAATAAAAGAAAAAATTTGTATTTTTATAAAAAAATGTTTGTAAGGATTCGAACCAGAGACCATCAGATCCGTAGTCCGGCATGTATACCAATACACCAACACTCGCTGACGTTCGGGGTGAACAATTATACCAATTTGTTCTCTGGTTACATGTATTTAACAGTGTTTTTCCCATGACCTTTACGAAATTTAATGAGGTGCCAGGTCAATATTGTTGAACAATATTTGATTGTGTTCATCTATGTTTGAAACCTATTTGGATCGTTTAAAGTACGCGTGGATCCTTCGAGTTTCACACACTATAGACAACCCAAATGTTTTCCACACCCCAAATGAACACTTTCAAATATCAATTAAATTTGTATGCGTTTAAATATTATAAATGCCCTGAAGGCTTCATACAAGAAAATACCGTCTGAAAATTACGGTACTACGTGGTACGGTATCAGTTTATTTTGAACGTTTTTAATTATCTTTTATTATTTTGCCTATTTTATATTGCTCATTTTTATCTGGTTTCTGAATGTTGTTTGTCGTCTGAAATAATATACTAGTTAATGTCCTCTTTCCATCGATACCAAATTTATGAGTGTGCGTTAAAAACAATAAAGATATTGTAGTTTAGTAGACCGGACACCACTTTTTTCCGTTGGCATATACATGTACATTACCTTGAATATCCCAGCATGTAGCAGATAACTGAAGCTATATTGTTTAAATCTGTAATCTTGTTAGACGTGTTGGAGACTGCGGGACTTTCAGACCAGTAACCAAACAAACCGTAGGTGTCAATGTCCACATATACTTTATCACCTTCTATTTTCCTCTGTTGTAGATAAATCTGAGTGACTGGAAACATTAGAGGAATGGTTAACTTACCAAACCGTACTAATTTTTAAGCGATATATTTAAAATTACATTTTGTGGAATCTTTCAAATGTCAAAACTTACATTTTTTCTCATGTTTATTTAACTGTATCTTTTTGATCTAGAAAACAACCCGAAATATTTTGCGTTGCAATGCCGAAATAAAATAAAAATAAAAGTAGAAAATGTTTATTTATATCTTTGCAAGAAATAACGAAATGTAAAATTTTGAGAGATAAGTAATGTCGCAACAATACAATTTCTTGATATTCTGTCCCACTAGCAGAGATCACACAAATAAAATTATACCGACACTGTGATTCGAACCCGTCGCCGAGCGACATTCTACCGGCGCTCAACCGACTGATTATTCCATACGAGCCAATCACGTTATATTGAGAATTATATTTTTAGAAATATATAATCAAATAAGTTTAATATAAGGGATTCGTAATCTAGCCGATGTTTAGTTCTCAACAAGCTTTATTAAACCTTTAGACTAAGTGGCAATTACAGTGTAACCAAAGATGACTTCAACGATGAAATGAAGTGGGGGCGTTTTAATTTTAATTATAGTGAAATTTATTAATAAATAACCTCATATTGGTCCAGCAATTCTCGTATTGGCCCGGTTAAGTCCTTATATGAATTTGATGTTTTTTTCTGTTCGTTAATAAAATTTTCATTAACCAAGTGAAGTCCCATGTTATTGCGCCTCGGACAGACATATTAGCCTTCAGCCTTCGGCCTCTGACAAAAATGATTACCCTTGGCCCAATAACAAGGCCAATACATATTCACTTGATTGGTAACATTATAATCTCGTGTGATTGCGGCTAAAACATTAAAACTGAAATGGCGAAATTGGGTATATTAAATCCTTTAGAAGCAATGATGACATCGGCTGCCCTCGGTCAATATTGTTTTTCCCAAGTTGATATTATACAAATAAATACTAATGTTGAGGTCGATATGTAGTTTTGCGGACCTGGGTAGTGTGATATCGACCGAGGACGAAGTCCGAGGTCGATATCACACTACCCAGGGGCCAGTGTCTCAAAGATATCGTAATTGTAAAATTGTTCGTAACGTCATCTTACGACATTCGTAGCCAAATTTTCCTCTATCTCGAAGAACTCGCAAGTTGCGAAGATTCGTAAACTTGGTTGGAACATACGGTAAAAAAATCGACCCCTTAACGTTCTCGTAACTTAATAAACTGCGAAGATTCATCATATTCTCAGGAGAGTAGTCTTAATTTTTGTACTTTCTCAATATTTATTTTAACGAATTTATTTTTTAAATGTTCTTTATAGATAAAAATGAAAATTTGAAAGCCACCAAATACGACAAATATGAATATATTGCTAACTCTGTTTGATTTAGCTTGGTCATTGGCAGTAATGGAAATGCATATTACTGCCCATGCTGCCTAGCCACTGATTGAGCACAACTCAATATTCAATGAACTCGTATAGCCTGGTTAACACTGTCCCTTTATACAGCCCCGGTGCGTCCTGGTTAAGACGCCGGGGTCAACCGGTACACCAGCCGTAGCGACAGCGGTAAAACTCGTATTGAATCGGAATTAAACGTGTTAAACCGGCGATAACCGGGCAGTGGGTCCGGTTTTGTTTAAAATTTTAATACAACCGAGACTACCCGGGAGCGAAAACAAATGCCGGCTTATTTCGGGGAGATCCGTGGCATTACCGTACCTCCACCTATAGTCCACAGGGTCAAACTGTATTAAACCGTTATGACCTCTGTCCAAGTTGGAGATACGGTGACTCCCGCTGGTCGAACAACGGTTTGGCACGGTAGCAGCAGGTAAATTCCGATAAAGTGACGGTGGAGTCTGGATATGGCCCCGGTGTACAAACCGGGACGCACCGGGGCTTTATACCTGCACAAGGCTTCACGAATCTTACCGGTACATCCTGGTGCACCTGCTTTAAATTACCGGGACGCATTGGGTCATGCATTGGGACAATGTGAAGCGGGTAGAGTACCGTGGACGTATAGAGTTACAAAAGATACACACGACAGGTGATATACGGACGCACGATACTAGTAGATGATAGACGGACGCACGATACGTAGAAGATGCGCGATAAGCGATATACGTTTATGACATACGATAGAAGGTATATCTACTCTTTACGAAAATGGTCTTTGTGCGGTGCAAACCTTCGCAGAATAAATATAATGGTCGTCTGTATTGCTGCCTTGCCAATCTTTTAAAATTATGGTTATTACTATCAATTAAAACAATACAACAACAAATTAGGATTTTAACAATTAGTAAAACCTAAATTAACACAATAAAACTGTAATCTTATGCACTCGTGATGAATTTTCATGACAGTTATTGATAATTCTCGTTTTTTAACTGGAAATAAACATCTCAATCAAAATTATCTTGGATTCTAACATTCTCAAAAGATAATGGATTGAAGCAACGGCGATTTAATTCACGATTGTTGTTAGAATAGAAATAATAAATTGCCGCTGGTCCACATTTGGTATTTGTTTACAGGTGGTCTTTAGCACAGGTTGGACGGTATAGTGTTTGTTTGTTTTAAGTAAGTTTGCCTTTGTCATGAATATCAATCTCAAAGTCGATGAGACTCAAACTGTTAACTTCGGGTCGTTTTTTTTTAATTTTTAATCGCTTTTAATTTGGTCTCAGAGATGATAAGTGTCTTTATGCAATACGTCCACCTTATTTGTTTTTTTTTCATGTATTAAATTTGAAACAGACGATGTCTTACAATACACCATAGATTTGAAATATTAACGACATTTTGCACAAAGTAGGTGGTATGCACTGGTCCCAAATAATCCACAAAGTAGACAATTTTGGCTCAGTATATAGGATCGTTGAATAAATAAACATTTTGCTCTGAAAGGTTTACTATATGCCGATATTTCACATGTCAATAACGTCATTATATGCCTTGTGTAATTCTTACGAATTCGTAACTTCGAGACGAGTAACGAGAACGCTCAGTGGTGTTTCGAGATACCCGTGTAACGTTACCTTAGCGCATTTGTAACGATTTCGTAACGCATACCTTAAGTTACGATACGAACATTTTTCGAGATACTGGCCCCAGGTCCGCAAAACTACATATCGACCTCAACATTAGTATTTACTTGTTATATCATATACCCTATGAATTTAAAGCATTCTGATGATAATGATGATGATGATGATGATGATGATGATAGCAAAGGTAGTTATAAATTCCCGGGGTAGTTATCACTTTTTTCGGACTCGCGAGTACGGAGCTCTCGACCAATCAGAATGCTTTAAATTCATAGGGTATATGATATTATTATTGTTATAATCCGTTGGGGTTTGTTATTTTATGATGCTGTAAAATGGAAACAATACCATTACACTCGACCCCGAGGGCGTGGTCTGGTGAGCATGAAGCATTTCCTGGGATAGGATAAAACTGACAATTCTGGATAAAGTTCTCCTCGCCGTTACACCGCACATACTGTGTACCTTCCTGGCTGACGGCACCGAAATACGAGTTTAGTGTTAGAGCAGCTGTGTCCCTGAAGAGGAAATCACGGTAAACATTAAATTAAAAGTCCATTTGGATGTGCATAGTCGATTTTGCTGTGTATTCACGAGAAATAAGTTTCAATACACCTCGTAATATCGATTCGCCAAAAAAAGAACTCATTTACAGCATTTATGCAAGTAATTATAGCTCATTGATGCGTTTTATAAAAACGACCATCTTGAAAACCATCTTCCAGTGCTCTGTTTTGTTGTGCAATTAAAACTTTAACTGCAACATGTTGTTTCATACTCTTGAGTCTAAAGACAATACTATGAGTATATAGAAGCACTCTATCGGTTACGTTGTCGGAATTGCAAGGCTAGGCGCTGTCGACGTGACGGTGCGGGTTCGCTCCCAGGTAGAGTCAATATCATTTCCAGACCACCTAACACATTTAAAAAAAGATTTTTTTTCTGATCGGATCTCATATCCAGCCTCTGATGTCCTACTAAAATTAAGTTTCGTGGTAAGTCGTTAGTGGTTAGGTGTATTTTTGTAACATACGTTTGTAATCCAAGTTGACGACATACGACAATAGCGGTTCTGAAGTCAGGATTCGCATCACAAATACTTTTAAAAGCTCCATTCTGAAACAACTCAATGTTGCCGCCTTTCGTTGTCGGTCCTTGAGCTAAACGAATATTTCCTGAAACATTTTAAACATATACAATTTCTGTTACAATTTGTAAAAGATTGACCTATGATTAAAGCAAACAAATATATACAAGCCTATAGCTTCGCAGTAGGCCTTCAACATATAACCCGTTCATTTAAAGAAAACAACAACATTTAAATGAGTTAAAATCCCGGTCACCATTTCAGCTAATCAGATGCTTGAGATTCGAGACTGGTCTTCAAAAATAGTTTTATGTAGTTATTTTTACCGGTGCTGAAAAAAGAGTCAAATGTACTTATAATAAAACATCGCATTTAAATTGACCTGACTAGCTTGCTACTATTGAAGAGCTATGGATTACCACTACAGCGGTCGTAGTTGAATCGTCCGCCTAGGCAGCCATTTACTGTGCTTTATTGTGCGTAGTCATATACCTTAAACGAAATTGCAAACGTCTCTACCCACATTGATGTTTTGCTATATACACCGAATTTTACCTAAGTCTTACCCCAGTTTGAAGATTCGAAAAATTCAACCAATTGAATTTCGGGTAATTTATTTCTTGTAGACATACCTTATTGGATGAAACTTAAATAAAGGCTTTACCATTGCACGAAATACCCTTGGACTCTTCCGGCAGGCAGTCGTCCTCGCGCAAACCCGACCAGCGACATCGGTACAGCAGACGATCCTCCTCGCCTGTACATTCCAGCCATGTCTGCCATTTGTTCAGGTACTTTTCGTTCTTTAAAGTAATGTTGTTGCTATGGAAACAATGAGTTATGCTTAGCCTAATTAATAACTAACGCTGTTGCTATGGAAACAATAAGTTATGCAAATATAATTACATACTGGTAACGACTTCAATTTACAAGCAAGTAATAAAGCTAGTCCATTCCTGTTGTGACGGCATGAGATATCGTATAAAGTTTATATTTTATTCAGAACTCAGCACTTTGGTCCTGGCTTCGCTTAAACTGCTGCCGCATTTGACCACCGCAACGGCGAAAAACATAAATTTTAAACTTAAGAGAATCATTTCCCGGAAGGGAAATAAAAAACGATTTGAATTATTTAACTATCCTATTTTCGGTAATTTTTCATTAGTTTCATAATTTCAATTACTGCTTTTCTTAATGCCTAAATATTTGTTATCAAACTTGAGATTAGAACATTTTAAATTTTATAGTATATAATCTTAATTTTGATGCCAAATTTTGAGACATTAAGAAAAGCAGTTAATAAAAAGTTATCAAAAACAAAATGCACACGTTATTTTGGAATGGAGTACAGGGGCGAAGCAAGCATTTTTCAACTTGTAGGCCAATATAAGGGGCTCCAGACACGGTTGAACCTCGATACGGCGAAGCCCCAGAAACCGTAAACAAGTTGATTCCCCGAGATTAAACATATAACAAAATGCCCGTTCGGCCCCCTCCTGCTGTTATTGCATTTTGGTACTTTTGAAAATGTCATTTTCTTGTTCAACTTGTATGCCCGGGCCTACATGGCCTTATAGTAGCTACGCCACTGGAGTATAGTTATGCTGGCTTAGAATATCCTTACACGTAATATAGTGTATGCGATTATATTTGAATGAAACAATTCAACTTTGCCATTGTGTTGTTCAACAATATTGACCTGACACTTCATTAAAAACAAATTTGCATACAAAACATAAAGAATTCTATAAACTATTCACGTTGGATAACCAAGCTCTCTGCAGATAACGCGAGCCACGTTTGGAGTGATGTTACTGTCGCAGATAGGTCTCCAATCGCCAGTATTCATCATCACCCGCCCATCAAATGGCGTCTCGCCATCTACAAGCTTAAGATTCCCTGAAATAATATATAATGCCATCATTTCTGCTGAAACAACATGTCAACCTCTCCGACAAAAAGGTAGAAAGAACGTAGAAAAATAATATACATTGATATTCATATATTCGTATCATTTAAAAAACAACAACATTAATTGAAATATTCTTTAAAATATAGCGACATTACAGATAATTCACACCAGTTCCCAATGTTATAAACTGAGAATGGAAACCAGTCTCAAATCTAAAGCATCGAATTGGCCGAAATAGCGGCTAGATTTGAGACTTGTTTCAAACTTCAGTTTTATAATCTTCAGCACAAAACACATGAGGTGAGATATTACGCTTATTGAAAGTGTTTTTTTTTAAATTTTCAAATTCAATAAGTAACTGTCAAAACAACACGAATCTTTCTTCTCTGCTGACTTTCCATATCTTAAACGATCGGATTGACATAAATATGCGTGATTTACCACTTTTAAAAATAGTATATAGGTTGAAGCTTATTCACCAAAACAACATTTACTTGTTTATTAATTATCATATGTGAACTTGTTGGGGCAAAAGTGTGGTTGATGCACCCTAGAACCTAATTTTAACCCCAGTGGCTGAAAATGGTTATGGCACAGACCGTTACAAGACGGCAAACCCTTAGTTCTCTTTTTCGTTAATTGTTTGTGGTGTAATAGTTTAAATCGGTCTTTGGATGAACCCAGGCTCTCTTTACCTCTCTTCTTTTTGCTGCGTGGGGAGGCTGTATTTTCTGGGTGTGGGATTTTCTCAGATATGTGTTATTCTCTTTTTTATATGCAGACTATGATAAATTCTAGGGATTTTGCTGTTAATGAGGTCCTTTGTATATATTTTATTAAGACAAGTTGGAAGATCGTACACATGTATATGGAATGGTACCTCCTGTTTTAAAGTAAAACTCTTAGTATTAACCTAGAACTCTTTCATGCAGATCGACGTAATGCAACATGTCATTTCTCTGTCATGTTCAAGACTTGACTTTTTTTACTTACATACTTCCGGATCGCGGTGGGCGTCGTTGGCTTCGGCGAATATTGTCAGTAAGGATATAACTGGAATAAAACAACAATAAATATAATGTCATTTTGTAAGTGTAACGTTATCAGAACGATTTTATTATTTTGAGTAACTAATTGATACATTTAAAATCTATATTTTTGTACCCCTCCCCAAACACGTGTTTCATGAACCGGAAATTTCTACATGCACAGATACATGATTGTGTAACTTTTAAACACATTCAATTTTCATTTCCAACAAAAATTCTCATAGCTTATCAATCTAATTCCAAAAATATTCAATGTCTGGCCTAAATATTATAAAACTGAGAAAGGAAACCAGTCTCAAATCTAAAGGGTCTGATTTGCTGCAATAGAAACTTGTTTCCATTTCAGCCATTCTGATGCTTAAGATTTGAAACTGGTTTAAAATCTCAGTTTTATTATCTCCAGCCCAGGTTTATTTTTTATTGAACATGGTTAGGCTCGTCTTCTGATTTTTTTCTGAAATAGTTTCATGCAATTTTGTGAACATTTACGGCTTTTGGTTGAAATGATTTCCTATAATGTTTTCATGAAATCTGTTTAATAGTTTACATATACACGGTGTCAATGGTTTACGCATCATTTTTCCGCAAACCGCCGATATTTTTATCATTCTGCACTCATCACCATATCATTCATATCTAATCTTTGATAAAGACAAGAAGTTTCTTCTGAAATGCAAAATTTTTCCAATTAAATAGATATATTAAATAGTTTCCCTATATCACGCAAGTTTTGAATATTTCATCTGTGTGTGCAATTCATTTTGCAAAAGTTTTTAGCTGTTATAACTTGAAACAAATGCAAACACTTTTATACATGCGACAAAGGTGTGTTCTAGATGCGTATATTTTAAAAAAATAAAATAAAGTTATTTGAATAAATACCACAGGTCAAATGATCACAGGAAACATTGACACAAGCTTATAACATACAAATATTAAGAAATAATACGAAATAACGTTGTAAAATCAAGAAAACATTAGCATACGGGATACCGCATCATGTAGAACCATGGCACCGCTTATTTTTTGATAAACTCAAATCTGAAGTACAATCCCTTTATATCCAGTACAGTTTTAATCTTAACTCTTCCTTTGTATTTATTTTTATTTGTTATGTTTAAGACCTGGGTCAAGTGTGTTGATGTTTTACGCCGGACATCCAAAAGAACCAGGTATGATTCTAGAACTGAGGCATCTTCCCTATCATGCACTCTTCTAACTAAAATGTTCAAACTTCTAGAGGCATCGAACAGTTGGGTAACGATGATGGGATGCAAATACAGTTAACACAGCGTTATGTTAATCATTAGAATGTGGTGCCCGTCTGATCAAATTTATACGGTGCCACATTTCTAAATGCGGACCCATGATACGGTACGAGGAATTCGGTCAGTTTTCATGCTTTTATGAAATAATTAAAGTAAAAACAGCATATTCATGATTACATACATATTTTTGATGCTCACAACAATATGAAAATAAATACTTTGATTGAAAACAGAAAATTTTGATTTTCAATGTATTCCATATGGTCATTTATCCAAGCCCGCTCTAGCTGTTTTCACTAAAACAAAGAAATCTTGCAAGTCCTGGATAAAAACTAGGTAAAAACCAAACCTTCAATGATCATAATATTCCGTAGACATACTTAAGTTAATACGCTCGCTTAAAATGTATTTTTTTTTTTTTGACGTTTCCATCATTGATGGACTTTTTCACGGTTTGTTTTGTCTAAAATGATACGGTGATAACGCTCAGGATGATAAAATATCTGCGGTACCCGGAAAAAAAGATGCTTATACCCTTGACACCGTGATATACTTAGTACGATGCCTCTTCTTGATGTCATTTCTTCGTAGATGTTCATATGGGTGGTTTCAATGGAAAATGTAACCTTGGTAAATTGACGTCAATTCTTGAAATGACGTAATACAGTTCAGCAGACGACATTAGCTTTTATGCATTTTGTGGTAATATTAACTTGCAAAGCCAAAATGTGTAGCAACATCAAATATAAGTGATGAAAAAAATATACAAAATTGTAAGTTCTTTCAAAATATAGTAATATATTTTGCGAATGCTGATCATTAAATGTTAAAAATTTAAAATGAAAGTAAATAAAAGAATTTTTTTCTGTTAAATCTACTTTCATATGAATATTTACCTATAGAAAGCTCGGAAAAATATTCCATAACTGAGACTAAACTAACCAGCGTTTTCAGTGAGATGACGGCTCGCAACTTTTTATATCCCCTAATTTCCCTGTTTATTCATCATTTAATTGTTTCCGTCAGACATAATGTTGTCGTCTATAAATGTTTAGAATATTAAAACTAATGTGTTTAATAAAATTATTATTATCGCCTTTCGAACAACAATTATTAAAAATACGGCAATTATTAATAATATAGTAGTCAGTTTCAACAATAAAACAAGCGACAATGATAGTTTAACTCTGTTATTAACCTGAAAAGCACGAGAATATATCGTCAGCTCAGCGCAAAAATGGTATTACTCCTTTTTATTTCATTGGTTCACAGATGTGATGATAAAAATAGGTTAACTAAGGAGAAAGTCATTCAAAATAAGTAATAGACATTGTCAGTTACAAGCCGCTTAGATAAAGTCGTATATTACATTAGGGATGCTTTGTGTGCTGCAGTGGTAATGTAACGTCGTTCGTTAACGCCAGCTCATTGCCCTTTACTTTTAGTCATTGTCACCTTGGTAATCTTCTAATCACCCTCAATAAAGTAACTTCTAAGTCAATTTGGGGATCGTCAAGTAAACGCCGATCAACGTTCATTACAATAAGCACAGGCGATACAAGACCTGTATACGTCTTCTCGTGGAATTTGACATAACTCTGGATTGGATGTTTAGACCCAGCAGAAACGCGCATGGCGATGGCATAACGTCATAACCTTTTCTCTATAATCTCTATAAGGGTGTCATGCTCTAACCTGACAATTCTGAGTCCGCAGCTTGTTGCGTATTGTTTGTGGAGTGACATTAAAATCATTCGCTGTCAACGTCTTGTTGGATATTTGTGAAGTGAAATCCAGCTGATAGGACAACAAAATAACACAGCTGCATGTTCTAATGTTATACACTGCGCAAAAAGAACATTTAATGTTTGTTTTACTTTAAGAGATATGAGAAAATGAAACGTACATATCAGGAAAAGTCTCTCCACACAGCCAAAAGTTGTACAGGAAAAGAGAGCATGTATTTCAGAAAATCAATTTCCAAAAAGACACTACCAAATTTATAACAAAATCAACTTAAATTTCAATGAAAAATATTTACATTCAGAGTTTGTGAAGTACCTTCCATTTTTGCTTGAAAATGCTTATCAGCGTCTTGTGTTGTATATGTTTATTTGCAATTTCGTGCAACATGCCGAATCGATAAGACGGTTGATGCTAATTGATCAGGACAACTTGTGCTTGTTCGTTCATAGGAGAACCAGTAGAAACAAGTTCCGAGGCGGCAACCTCTCTGGTCCTCATTTTCCTTGATTGTTTGTAGTGTCCTTTTTTAAAAATAAACCATGATAGTATAAAACTATCCTCTTTTCCTGTCTAATTTTTGATTTTGTAGGGATGCTGTGTTTTATTTTGTTGTATTTATAGCCATTCCTGATATGCATATTTCACATTTTGGACGTACTTGATTGAATTTTGGTAATTCTAACTAGAGGCTTTGTATGTTATGTTGTAGTTTATCTACATATAAACAAGCAATATGCATTGCTATAAGTACAAAGGGTGCAATACGTGACGCTGATCTACTTTATTCAGGGCTACTATTTCTTACTTCTGTCAAACATGAACTTCAAGATAATATTATCATTGCCTAACCAACATTTCGCGCTATATTGACGATTTACTTATTATAATTATAAGGCATTTCTCAACTCTTCATTCAAATGAACTTTCATTTTATGATGCGAATACTTCTTAAAAGTAAGTTTTTACCGAAATCGTATAACTAAAATAGTAATAAACGTTGTTTTAATAATGATGTACATTTTAAGATGGTGCCATCTCATGTGCAGAATTGTAGATGACGTGTTCGCTTTTATAAGGTATGTTACAAATTCATTTATGTATGCAACGTAAGCGTATAAAGATAATCTTTGAAGATCTCTTCAAAAATATGATTGAAACGATGAGACTGAATGCTTATAAAGCAACGGTTCTTAAGTTACTGTTATTTCAAAAGCATCTTTACAATTCGTTTACAAAAAAAGCATTTTGTTTACGTCCCCACTCGTAGAATAAAAGAGAAAATATTGTCGCGATACAGTTTAATTTAACATTTTTAGGACATTTGCCTCTGTTCGGGTGCTTGCTGTGCATAACCGTAACTCGAATTTAGAGATCCGTGGAACACATGTGTCACATGCAGTTGAAATGTGTGCCAACAGTAGAACAGGAGTTATCATTCTAATTGTCACCAATGACATTGTTTATGAAAATGATAAGTGCAAGTATTAAGTGAATAGGACAATTACTTTGAAAGATATATCCAACATTAACTTTCATATAAAAGTTGCATTTGAAAGGGGCATAAATCAAAATATAGGGAAACAGGAGTAATCATTATTGTTGTCATCGATGACGTTTTCGTTGAAGATTATATATTCTAAATACCAAGTGAATAGGACAAGTACTTTTAAAGTTAAAGGCATCAATAAGTTTCATCTTAAAGTTGCATTTGAAAGGGGCATATTAAAAAATAATGAAACAGGAGTTTTCATTCTTGTTGTCTTGCTGATGATAATTATATTCCAAGTATGAAATGAATAGGACAAGTACTTTCAAGGTCATAAGCAACATTAATTTTCGTGTTAAAGCTGGGAAAGTTTCATGATAAAGGTGGGGACTATCGGACGAAGCCGACGATGCCGACGCCGACGGACAATAGGATCCCTATGTGTCTACCTGCTATCGCAGGCGACACAAAAACAGGTTTGGTCGCTATATCGAACGAGCTCTTTTTACAAGTATACAAAAATAAACCGAGGTTTAATATATGCTAAAAATACTTTAATATTTATGCATGCAGATCGTTCTTTAGTGCCATGCCCAAAACTGCGGCTCTAATTTAGAGAAAAAGCAACACTTTTATTCGGAGTGTATATTTATTTAATTTAACTAGAACCATAACAACATCATAACGATTAATATCTAAATATATACGAATGGGTTATTCAAATTGTATATGGAAAAGGGACTTAATATCAAACAATTAATTTTAAGGATAAAGATTTTTGTTATTTTTGCCGTTTATACTTTAACATGCCATGTGCAGACAAATATTTTTCAATTACCAAGCACATATAAAAACAACAACAAAGAATTTTGCAATTGTACAGTATTTCTAAAACAAAAACAAAAACTCCAATCTACAATATCTTGTGGCAAAATGGCAAAACATGTTTGGATTTTAAGAAATTATTGAAGCCCTCGTCTTTCTATAGATTTAGATTTTGTTCAATCAACTCAAGGATATACTTTCTGCTTTTTTACATTTTGCCTATGGCGTTGTCTGTGAAAAGCAGGATTTATATTTTCAGAAACTCTGTAAAATTCTATTCTGTTAAGTTCTGCCCATTGTTTTCTGGTTTTGGGTAAAACCATTTTTTTATCTGGGGGCCATACGCCGCTGAACATGGAATGGTGTAAATCTGAAAATACCGCATTAAGCGTTCACCACAATATTCATAAAATCATTTGTGATGGGTCTAACTTGTACTTTTTGGTTGGTGTAAGCATTGAGTTGCGCTTAACCCGGGTCTGGGCGGCGTGGGCTGTATCATGCATTTCTACTACTGCCCATTAACAAACGCGATAAAACCGAGCCTGCAATGTTTTCAAATTTGTCTTGTTCGGTGGGTTTCAAAGCTCACTTTTCATCTATTTCTACTGTCGGTGTTTTGATGTTATTCTTAAGATCGGAAAAAGCTTATTGCTAGACCAATGTTGATAAAAATAGTGTTCGTTTCGGCCTGCGTGCTTAATTTAGACAAAGGACGTTCTATTGCCATACCAAACATTTAATTTGGCCCCAGAACGATGGATTAGATGAACAAAATGTTAAAAAACTAATATCGTATACAGTTTTCTACAATCCAGTTTTTAAATAATACAAGACATTTGTTTACCGTTAAACTTGAATACCAAAAAATTCTTTCAGAAATAATTTGAAAACGTTAAAGACATTAAAAAACAGTGTTCATTTGACATCCATATAAAATTTATCATGACTTTTAACAATTAGAATACGAATAAAATTAATCACGGCAAGTCTATAAGTAGTTACAATGGAATTAGTGTATATATGTTTTACTCATGAAACAAAGCGAGTAAGCGTTTTTACGCCTGAATTCAACGTGAAAATGTATAAATAATGTAAAATTTATTTTAATTACATGTATTTATTTTCAAAAATCTTACGAGAAAAAAGCACTTTCCTTATTATTTTGTCTTTTAGATAATGATTGCATTTGCAAAATTTTCAGCCCATTAACCCTTACTTGTGTGAATTCTGGTATAAATCAAGTCGGAGACGTTAAAGGAGTAACATACATAAGTACAATATTTAAAATGTCCAGCAGTATGGCAATGGATGAAGAAACTGTAACAAAGGATAGCAAACTATAAATGGTTAGTAAATGAATATTTTTATAACAATAAAAAAGAAATTGATAATCATGTGAAAGTCAAATCTGACCGCAAGGGCCAAGCTGTTTGGAGGGTCAGGTTCAGATCTTGTGAAATTCTGTACCGTGTTTTCTACAACAGTTGTTATATTTTCAATAACCTCTGTATTTAAAGCATTGCACAGTTCACCCTCACAGCAATAGCGAGTTAGATCTGCCGTGGCCCGAGTTACCCCTAAATTGCAACTAGAGGCACAGCCAAATCGGAAGATCCGGGAGTCTCTACTTATCATCTCTTTGTCCTGAAATACAAGCAAAATGACAGGTCATTACTAATGAATTTTCACATACATGTAGAAATAACAAATACTTAATACTACCGTCATGCAAGAACCAATCTTTACTAACCAAACTTTTACAGCAAAATTCCTATGACATTTCAGATTTTGGTATTTATTTAAAGACTCTCAATTATATTTTTCTATTTTTCTTTTACAATTAACTGAATGAAAAACGTCATTTATCACAAAAACTATAAATCAACTAATGTTTTTGATAGGGTAATTTGCTTACAACATGTTGTCAAGAAATCCTGAAAATAAATCTTTAAAATGCAGGCGTTAAATTCGAATTTTATTGCAAAGAATATCTTAAATCTATTTTCACTCAATATTTATATATCTTTTCCGATATGTTGTAGCTAACAATATTTTACAATGTGTTTTCCGGCAGATGAGAAATGCAAAGTTAAATATGTATATCACTTATTTTGATGCTCCGTTTGTTCCGTTTTATTATTTGGTCATAAAAATCAAAAGAGATATGGATACACTTTTTGAAACACATATTAAAATATATGTTACATATACGTTTGCCAAAACAGAATTCTACCACTAGCACGTAATATGTCACACTCCGCAATATAACCCATCGTGAGAATATTTTTGGCGACAAGTGCCCAAGATTATAAAACTGAGCATGGAAACCAGTCTCAAATCTCAAGCATCTGATTGGCTGAAATGGCGACCAGTCGCCAATTCAGTCAATCAGATACGAGATATTTGAGACTGGTTTCTTATCTCAGTTTTATACCCTTCAGCCCAGCATTTCTAAACGAAAAAAAAAATTATATGAACTCTTAAGATAAAATATTAATTGTTTTTAACTATTGTCACTAAAAATTACATTCTTAAAGAAGTTTGTACAATAATGGACATGACGGCTACTTTTATTGAATCACAGAAAATTTTAATTTCTAAAGTCGTGATTTATTGTACACACTATGAAATAATGTAACTTGACAGCCTTTATTAATCTATTTGAGCGAGTATATCCTTATTCTATTACTAGTCACATAAATCAACGCGCTGGTATTGAGGAAAATAAGCGCTCATAATGGCTCGTGGGGGCTAACGTTAATAACATTTTTCATTAGTTTTTCATTAGATTTATTTAATAATCATGCTCATATAGACAATATTTAATTTTTATTAGAAAAATATTGTATTCTTACAGTATTAAACTGAGAAATTGACCCTAACCTTTTGTCGGTATTAAACCAATATTTCTTCAGGGGATAAAGACAACTAATAAAATAAAACACAGCAGTATGCTTAGAAAAGATAACTTATTGTTATCATTAATATCAATTTGTTTATTTATTTCTGAAATAATTTAGAATAATATAATTATATAGATAGTTATCAATATAATCTAGGGTATTCAGTCCTCTGTGATATTTCTGTGAACCAAACATTCCGTCTAAGTATTACGTTTGATTACTTATCACTCAGTCATATTTTAATCATTTGCTTTAAATGGTAATCACGAACGTTTTCCCCCTGTCCGCTTGTCAACATATACATGGTGACTGTATGGTAAAACCAATTTTTATTTATCGATCGGAAACAAATTTTCGAATAACCTAAACCTTTAAACATTAAGCTACATTTCAACAACTGCCCTCTACTGGCCAGGCGCAATCTCCCTATCAAGCTTCAATGGTTACTCTTAAAGTTTTTGTTCAATAGAATGTCACCGCGACCTTGACTTTAGACTAAAAATCTTAACGGGTAAAATACTGGTCATAAACAATACACCTACCAAGTTTCATGACAGGATATCAAACATTTCAGTAGACTTGATATGGCGGTAATTTTACAATTGAATGACCGGGCGTGATATTATAAAGGTTATTGCAACTTAATTAATGACGATGGAGTTTCTCCACTGATTGCATCAATATGTTCGAAAATTAATACTTCTTAAAATATTACGGGTTATCCCCTGACTAGCAATTTTTCATCTGTTTTCAAACAGGCTTATAACGTTATTTAAACGAAGATATTGTTGCGCGTCAGTAACTGTTCACCCGCTCGTCCTGTACTAGCGCCGCTTGGCAATCTGGTTGTTGCCGGGTCGCTCCCGAGGCTCGGATAACTTGCTGTTGGTGCTGATTAAAGATCTGTGACCACAGAGGCTCTGGGGCTGGAAATGACCGGCTATCACTGGTAACTCGAAACCTGGCTGCACGGTGTCTTAGGACAACAAAACTTGACGGACGGAAAACTGATAGAATTGTTGAATTTCGGGGAAAATGTGATGAAAAGGGGGGGGTGGGGGTTGACTGGGCGGACTCCAACTTAAACTAAGCTTAAGGATAAACTAAATAACTAATTAAAAACTTAAGACCTGCCTCAATTCAACTTGTTTTATTCAGCGAATAAAATACGTTTAATAGTTATAACAATATTATGCTAATTCGTTACCATATAACATCTAAAATTTACTAATACATATACATGTAGCTAAAATGTGCGCTACCCGAAATGCCGCCAGTTACTCTGGCACTAGTTTCGTAAATTACAAAAATTTACAAACGTTAATAAATTAATAGATTATGATACTAATTCAAACAAATTGTCTTTTTGATTTTAAATATTGTTTTAACTATCATTCAAATGCAAAATGCTAAAAATAATCAAAGATTAAGAACCTTTCAAAATAAATGTTTGCAGGCTTTTGGAAGTGTTGGAGTCCCCGAATGACTGGAAACTCGGCTTATATACTCCAGAGGAACTCTCCACAACCACAGATGTGGAATACGCAAAAATTGTGGTTTTACCAAGAAATTGGTGGAGCGTCCACGACCGACGCAGTGGAGCGCGCCACCACAATTTTTGTGGCGCCTCCACCGCGTCCGCCATTGAGCGTCCCACCACAAATTCTGTGGAGTTTACATTAAGATATACCGTTTTACTTCCCTTACAATGTAAAAGGACTATAATTTAACCATTTTTATAACAATTTCAACAATAAATACCCTGTAGGCACTGCTCAAAGAGGTACTACGGTACATGTTAAATAATTCTTGATTAGTCATTGAAACAGCAAATCAATCTTACTTCCGTTGTCCTTAGCAACCCACAGTACAAACAAAAATGGCTGACAAATGTGCTTACGGAATAAATTGGATTAACACAAGTTTTACAAGGAACAATAAATAATTACCTGGCATAAATATTCGTTAACTTTGGATGGATAAACATGGCTGGTAATCATTCGATAAAACCGCGAATAAATTACAGCAAGACTGTCAAAGATAAAACTCGCGGAAACAGGTGACAGAGCTCGTCATGGAAAACACAGGCGGAAATCTAAACTTTATGGGAGTAAAACACTGGTTACAAAACATAAGTGGGACTAGTTGCTCTGTAATTTTAAACTAGAGCACTGGTCTAATTTGTATTTTACTGCGAGTAGTAAACATCTGAAATAAAATTGGAAATATAAAAGTATAGACCCAGGTAAGACATTAATAAAATACTGGGGCATTACATTACCCCCCGGTTTTCCATGGCTAAACTCCTGTTGCCATCAATTTAAGTATGTACATATGATAAAAGTTATTAGACTGGTTTATTTTATAAACCCAATAACAAATAAATTCTACTATAATTTAGAACCTTAAGACATAGCATCACCTTAATAAATTTGGCATACCACCTTTATATACAAATTAGTGTCGTTCTGACATTCACTATTGAATAAAACAAGATAATACTTTATAAAGACCTTAACACAAAACAAGTGTAACGATATAAACTTTTCAACAGTAAAGGCACAAGCATCAATATCACATGATGATATAAGGTAAGTCCATTACTTCAATTTTAAATGTCCATTTTCCTTGAACACTATTTAAAAGTCCTTCAGAATGAAATATTATGAACAGTCTCTATCTCAAATATTGTTAAGTGTAAGAATTTGCTATACACTATTAATGAGTCACTGATTCTGGTAAAACACTTGCTGTTTCTATTAATTAACTAATTTAGTCACTTATTTCACTATTATTCGCTGGAAACATAATACATGATTGAATCTGTCCTTATTTTCTACTAGGCTTGTTAACGGTGGATTTCACGGTGGGCCTATTTTCCTTTTCATGTTTTTCAAGCCGGGGTCTCTTTTCTGGCCTTATGTCAAAATCGTCATCCCTCCTGGATCGCGCGTTCCTCTCAGACAGCCTGTCCAGAGATTTCGATATTTGTAGGAGATGGGTGCCTAGCGTCTTTTCTAAGTTTCGGATTGCCCTGGCATTGCTTTCCACCATGGTGATAAGACTGGCGAACCCTGAAGTAACGCTTTTCTCTAATTTAGCCATTGCCTTCACCACGGGACCTAACTTCACAGTCGGCACTTTCACTTCATGGGGGGCGGCATCAATTGCCTGACCAGTCCGCCTTGTTTCCATTTGGGCTGGTGTGGAGGACAAGTCGAAACACGGGTCCTTCGGGAGAAGATCAGCTGTTATGTCCTCCAGCACGGACTGGGTGCTTGGACTACGCCGGGCCAGCGGAGGCGTGTTAAGTATGCTGCCTAGTGTGCCTCGGGTTTCCTTCAAAGGTGAGCCAGGCAAGCTCGGCAAACTCAGCTCTGGCTCCTTGCCACTGTTTAATGGGACTGTGACTAACGGCTGGAACCCTACGGCGGACCCAATGGTAGTGTTTACATTTACACGGGCTGCTGTGGCTGTTGTAGGTGGCTGGAACGCACCTGCGTTCCCAGAAACTGACGGGGTATACTCCGGGAAGACCGGAAGGTCATCCTCCTCTTGCAAGTCGGTTGACAGTGGCAGCGGCAACCGCGGTGCTGTCGACCCCGCCGTGATATTTGGTCGGAAAGGATCATACTGCTGTTGCTGTAAGTGGTTCACGCCAGGTGCTGCTGGAGACATTAACTTAGCAAGCTGCTTCGGGGTGACCGAGATGTTGATAAGGCGAGGTGACACTGGAAGCGGCTCGGCTGGTGGTGTCTGGCGTGAGAATGGGAGTGAGCAGGCATCATCGAAGTCGTCGGACTGGTCATCCAGCCGGTAAGGGTTTCTGCAGGCCAAATCTAAATTGGTTGCGAGTCGTATGTCGATTCCGTTGACAACTTGCTTCGGGTTAGGATTTTGGATAAGATGCCTTCTTGGATTTGGGTCGTAACCCAGCGTTGCTGCCACTGCAGCATGCCTCTTATAGTGAACCACGTGTTTTTCAAGTGCATCCCTGGTCGAGCACCTAAACATGCACAAAGAACAATAGAACGGCGCCTGGTATAAGGCCATGTGGTGCTTTTGGAAATGTGTCACCACCCTGTATCTTTCTTGGACATAAGCAACCCCGTTCTTCTGGCAGTGGAGGCACGTGTACATTTTACGTGTGGTCTTGTCTATCGGAACCTGGAAATATACAACCAAATGGAACCTTTACCGGGTGCCACATCAGACATCAACCAGAGTCAACTGACGGCATTCCTCACTTACCAATATGCATGGCCCCTCTTGCATCTTTAAACTTCCACTACCAGCTGACCACTACTTGCAGTTCCTACAACTAACTTGCTGTTACCCTAGTACTTTTCTGCCCTAACTTTAGGGGTTAAGCCTATTACAGTTGTCGCAATGTTTTACCTGTTGAACTAGGGATGAGGAATACTGTTCCAACTAATATCTCAAGTTTACTGCTTTACTGGTGAGACTTTAAGGATTTAGCTAACCCCTTAATCCACCTTGGGAGGTTACTCCCCTCATATTTCTTCAGTTTATCATGGTGGGCCATACGCGAACTACCATGCAAATCGAGCTGTATGATAAATGTAACTGGGGATCGATTTTCGACGATCACATAAGGGCCATCATAGCGCTTTTCTAGTTTGGGCGCAATCCCCACTTTCTTTACCTCATGGAGCAACCAGACGGGATCTCCCACCTTGTAATTTGTGAACGCAAGTTTGATGTCATACAAGTCCTTGCTGCGCCTTGCGCTAGCCTTTAAATATTTCCTTGCGTCTTCATGGGCTCGGTGCATTTTCTCTTGGATCCCCATGACATAGGTAGGGCCATATGGAGTACACTTTAAAAGAGGACTATGATAAACCAAGTCTGCGGGCATTCTTATTTCGCGACCCATGACCATCAGATTGGGTGTTAGTTTGGTTGCTTCATTAGGGGAGGACCGATAGGCTCCAGCAATGCAACCCAAATGAATTTCCCACTCTTCTTGGTCAATAAGGTAAGCCTTAACCATTTTTATCAATGTTCTGTTAAAGCGTTCCGTCTGGCCGTTGCCTTTTGGGTTTCTTGGGCTTGTTCTACTTTTCCTAATCTGAAAGAGGCTACAGAGTTCTTTAAAGAGCTTGCTCTCAAATATTGAACCTTGGTCAGTGTGAACAGTTAAAGGGGCCCCCCAGCGAGCAATGACTTCGTTTGCCAATCTAAATACACAGTCGTCCGCCAATTGGTTCGGTACAGCCATTACCTCCACATACTTAGTAAAGTGATCTGTAATCACAAGTATGTACCGGTTACCATTGGCTGTAATTGGAAAAGGTCCCATATAGTCCAATGCTACTGTGTCCCATGGGGCGCCACTACTTAAGTGGCCCATTGGGGCTCTAGGGTTCTTAATCGATCGAGTGTCAGCGGCACACATGTCGCACGCACTTATGTAGAAACGTACATCTTGTTTGAGGCCATACCTGTAGTAACCATGTAGGATTTTCTGTTTCGTCCTTTTTGTTCCCAAATGACCGGCTAAAACTCCTTCATGGCTGTGTTTTAGTATTGCCTTCTGCAAGGCTTTGGGTACTATTACTTGCAAGTAACTATCTGTGGCATTTAGTTTGGTGAATTGCCTACAAAGAATTCCCTCATAAAGTTTGAGTGCATCCCAGATGAGCCAGTAGTGCCTAGCTGCAGGACTACTGGTTTCCATTTCAGAACTGCTGGGGCGCTTCCCACGGAGCTTTGCATTCAGCACCACGGCAATATCTGGATCGCTCAGTTGATGCGCAGTTAGTTCTGCTCCCGAAAAGGGCTGGCACCATGGTTTCAATGGCTCCTGAGCCTCACCTGAGGTGCCTCCTTTGGGTTCATTGAGCTGCTTTATCACCTGAACTTTGTCTTTAGCATCTTCTTAAACTGCTTTAGAGGCATGTGCTGTTTCTTGTGTGAACCCAGTCAGTTGCATTTGTTCGGCACGCCGCCTACATTTGTTGCAGGGCCCACATTTTAGAGGTTCACTGTTGTCTACCATTGCGCACTGGCAGCCTTTTGGACTGTCGCATCGCGAAAGAGCGTCACAGTGTGATTGTTTATGGCCTGCCCTGTACTCTATGGTGAAGTCATACGGTGCCAAAATCTCGATCCAGCGGGCGATCTTACCGCTTGGCTCCTTCAGGCTCAATAGCCAGATTAGGGCCTGGTGGTCCGTGCGGACCAGGAACTTGCGACCCAGTAAATACTGCCTGTGGTACTGAATGAAATAAACCGCTGCCAGCAGTTTCTTTTCAGTGATGCAATAGTTACGTTCAGCTTTGTTAAGGGACCTACTAGCGTAAGCGATTACTCTCTCCCGCCCGCCTTGCAGTTGGGCAAGTACAGCCCCAATACCTATGCCCGAGGCGTCTACATCAAGAATGAACTGACCACCCTCATTGATGGGGTAACCCATTATATTCGGACTGGTTAAGATTGCTTTAAGCGTGTTGAAAGACTTTTCGCATTCATCGCTCCACTGAAATTCCTTACCCTTTTTGGTTAATTCATTAAGTGGTCTTGCTATTTTAGCAAAATCTTTAACAAAGCGCCTGTAGTAAGAACCTGTGGCCACGAATTGCTTTACCTGTTTTGTGGTCTGGGGCGTAGGCCAACCTATAATTTTTGATATGTTTGTAAGGTCTGGCCTGACGCCATCTTTGGAAACAACGTGACCTAGAAAGACGACTTCTGACTGCAGCATTTGACATTTATCAGGGTGCAGTTTCAGACCTGCTTGCTTGATCCTCTCCAAGACCTGACTAACTCGAGAATTATGTCGTCGATATAAACGAGACATGTCTCCCATTGGAGGCCCTGTAGTGCTAATTCCATGGTGCGTTGAAATGTACTCGCGCTTTTGGTCATCTCGTACTGACCAAATTTACAAACAAATGCACTCTTAGGAATGTCCTCTTTCTTCAGAGGGACCTGGAAATAATCGCTGGTTAGATCAAAACTGCTAAATATGGACGAGCCGGTCACCGCATCAAGACAGTCTTGCACCCTAGGAAGTGGGAATCCGTCCGGCTTGACCAGGGCGTTAACCTTACGGTAATCAAATCATGGGCGTATTGCCCCCGACTTCTTCTTTTCTAAAACGATGGGGCTGGCCCAAGGAGAAGTGCTTTTTTGAATAACACCCTTTTTCAGGAGGTCTTCTATGGCCTTTTTTTCTTCCTCGGCATATGCAAGAGGTACTCTTCTAGGTCGCTGCTTAATCGGGGCTGCATCACCCGTGTTGATTTGGTGTTCTGCCAGGTTCGTTACATCTAGATCCCATTTGTCTTTAGAGAAGGTCTCGCCATACTTAGAAATTAAGCCTGCAACTACGCTAGACTCGTACTCCGACCTGCCTTCAATTGCCTTTTCATATAGGCTCAACAGGTGGCTAGGGACCTGGTCCCTTGGGGCGGTTGGAAATGAATGCTCAGGTATGCTTTCTTCTTTACCTTTAACCGTTACTCTGCGCACTCGATTCAAATTTAAGCTCTCATCTGCATACTCCTTCTCTGCGATCACACTCACCACCCGCTCTACTCTCTCAGCCTTACCTATTACTGCATCTTGCCTCAATTCTACTTCGGTCGGGTATGGGTTCAAGACTCGAACCTTTGTGGTCGCAGACCTGTTTACATCAACCAGGGTAGCGGCTAGCATTAAATGATACCTCTGCTTAAAGCCCTCCGTCGGCTGTACCAAATAAAAGGCTTGGTCACCATCGTCATCCGCTTCAACTCTCTCTACATACACGTCTACCAAGGCTTCTGTCTTACCTGGTATACTTACGTTGTCTGCAACCACAACCTTCCGGGCCTTAGCGCCCTTGCCCTTCTGATGACACGGTATCTCGACCCCGTCCAGGACAATTAAATTTCTACTCAATAATAGGTCCGCCAGTCGGGTCCTATTATTCACTAAGATATCGTATCCCAACAATACCTCATCTTCTATATCAGCCACTATTAGCTCTTTACTCAGCTTTAGGGCTCCTAACTGCATCTGAAAAATTGCCTTACCTCTCTCTTTAATCGGGGAGCCACCCGCTCCTCTAAGGCAAGCTGAACCATTAAGACGAGGGCGCCCTTCTCCCAGACTATCACATGGATAACACGGTTTTTTAGGCGCCTGTATCAGCCGTAAAAAGCACAGGTCGTCCTTCAATAGAACCCTCAATATATATCCCGTCCCCCATTTCTTTCAGTTTTTCCCTAAGATTCCCCCCTGCTAATGGAGTTCTTATTTTTTCCGTAGGTTGATTTATGTTACTGTTTGGGGCCTCCACGCACGCTTCTACTGGGACCTCCCTTCGGCCACAAGGGTCGGTCCTGTGTAGTTTAAATGGCTATTACTGTTCCTAGCGTTGGTTTTCGCGCTTGCGCTACTTCCCGCGTCTACCTGCTTAGCCGGGCAATTTCTTGCATAATGCCCGCGCTCATGACAGTGAAAACATTCTGTATCCTTGGTTGCCGGTCTACCACTGTTATCATTTTGTTTAGGTTTCTGTGCCGCCTTTTCTAGCCTATCTATTCTTTGTAAAATTTGCTCAAACATCTTCATTTGATCGTCGCTTGTAGATTTGGGGACTTCCGCCCGGTTCGTATTTGTTGTGTCTTTATGTTTCTTATCTGTGTTTTGCTTATTTGGCATTCTATTTATAGCGTCAATCTCCCCGTGCTCCTCCACTTGCGTTCTTCTTGCGTTACCCCTGCTTTTCCTGTCATACTTCTTAGTTTGTATCAGGTTAACAACATGGAAATCCGCCTCATCGATCGTATGGGGCTCTTTGTGATACTCCACCTCAAACCGAATATCATCATCTAGGAGCCCATCGAGGAATCGGCGCACGAGATCTTCAGCACGAGTACGCCTGTCGCGGTAACCGTGAGCTTTGTCATAAAGCCGTTTCAAATCGGCAGCATACTCTTCGGCCGTCTCGCCGTATTTCTGTGATCTCCTACTAAATTTCGCGGCAAACGAGCGCGCGGTTTCTATTTTCTTATAACGACTATCTAACTCCGAAATGAGTTTTCTATAATATTTCAGAATAGCAAATGGAAGTTGTGTAAAAACAAATTCGCCTGCCTGACCCTCAATTCTGTGGAGGAGTTGGTCTAACCTATCTTCATCACCCCACCCATACCTCTCGGCAATCGCCTCAAACCTAGCTATCCAAGTTGGCCAGTCTTCCTTACCCGTAAATGGCGCTAACTTAATGCTGGGACTATGCCTAGATGCTCTATTTGTCAGCCTGCTGGGGCCGTTTTGCCACGGGCTGTAATCTAAATGATTATTTGGGACATTTCGATTGTAATTCATGATAGGGGCGCTCTGGTGGTTAAAGTGGGAATTACTTGCTGCTTTATCGTTAGCTACGGGCCGTAATAGGAAGCATTCTCCATTTGTGGTCTGGGGTAATTAAAATCATTTGAGCCGGGGATCGGGCCGCTGCTATCTCCTGCTGAGTGCTTGTGGGTCTGCTTGAGCTCCTTAAGCTCTTTAACTACATCTTTTAAAAGAGTTGCCATGCCACTCATCATTTCAGTCATTTGATTGGCAGCGTTGTCGTTGCTGTTTCCTCGGCAGTGCCCTGTCGTTGCCGACACCTTACTTGAAACAGAATTGGCGTCGGACATATCATCCGCGGTCTCAAAACCTTGGCAGGTAGCGAACCTGTCTTCCTGTTCGGGACCTTGCCTCTGGAAGGTAATCACACCGTCACTATCAACAGCCCTAGGCTCCAACATAGTAGCGTAATTGTCTGTGGCCAAATATGACTTTCGCCTCAGGCAATGGTTCGATCACAGGACCTGATGTTTAATTATCAGATCCCACCGCTGCCACCATAAAATGTTGCGCGTCAGTGACTGTTCACCCGCTCGTCCTGTACTAGCGCCGCTTGGCAATCTGGTTGTTGCCGGGTCGCTCCCGAGGCTCGGATAACTCGCTGTTGGTGCTGATTAAAGATCTGTGACTTCAGAGGCTCTGGGGCTGGAAATGACCGGCTATCACTGGTAACTCGAAACCTGGCTGCACGGTGTCTTAGGACAACAAAACTTGACGGACGGAAAACTGATAGAATTGTTGAATTTCGGGGAAAATGTGATGAAAAGGGGGGGGGGGGTGGACTGGGCTGGACTCCAACTTAAACTAAGCTTAAGGATAAACTAAATAACTAATTAAAAACTAAAGACCTGCCTCAATTCAACTTGTTTTATTCAGCGAACAAAATACGGTCAATAGTTATAACAATATTATGCTAATTCATTACCATATAACATCTAAAGTTTACTAATACATATAGCTAAAATGTGCGCTACCCGAAATGCCGCCAGTTACTCTGGCACTAGTTTCGTAAATTACAAAAATTTACAAACGTTAATAAATTAATAGATTATGATACTAATTCAAACAAATTGTCTTTTTGATTTTAAATATTGTTTTTACTATCATTCAAATGCAAAATGCTAAAAATAATCAAAGATTAAGAACCTAATTCAAAATAAATGTTTGCAGGCTTTTGGAAGTGTTGGAGTCCCCGAATGACTGGAAACTCGGCTTATATACTCCAGAGGAACTCTCCACAACCACAGATGTGGAATACGCAAAAAATGTGGTTGTACCACGAAATTGGTGGAGCGTCCACGACCGACGCAGTGGAGCGCGCCACCACAATTTTTGTGGCGCCTCCACCGCGTCCGCCATTGAGCGTCCCACCACAAATTTCTGTGAAGATATACCGTCTTACTTCCCTTACAATGTAAAAGGACTATAATTAAACCATTTTTATAACAATTTCAACAATAAATACCCTGTAGGCACTGCTCAAAGAGGTACTACGGTACATGTTAAATAATTCTTGATTAGTCATTGAAACAGCAAATCAATCTTACTTCCGTAGTCCTTAGCAACCCACAGTACAAACAAAAATGGCTGACAAATGTGCTAACGGAATTAATTGGATTAACACAAGTTTTACAAGGAACAATAAATAATTACCTGGCATAAATATTCGCTAACTTTGGATGGATAAACATGGCTGGTAATCATTAGATAAAACCGCGAATAAATAACAGCAAGACTGTCAAAGATAAAACTCGCGGAAACAGGTGACAGAGCTCGTCATGGAAAACACAGGCGGAAATCTTTATGGGAGTAAAACACTGGTTATAAAACATGAGGGGGACTAGTTGCTCTGTAATTTTAAACTAGAGCACTGGTCTAATTTGTTTTTTACTGCCAGTAGTAAACATCTGAAATAAAACTGGAAATATAAAAGTTTAGACCCAGGTAAGACATTAATAAAATACTGGGGCATTACAATATAACCTGGGGTAAAGGTCACTATGCACTCAACAATAGGGCTGAAGGTTACAACGCTGAGATTGGAAACGAGTCTCAAATCTCAAGCATCTGATTGGCTGAAATGGCGACCGGTCGCCATTTCAGCCAATCAGATGCTTGAGATTTGAGACTGGTTTCCATGATCAGCTTTATAACCTTGGGCACTGGGCATTTTGTCTGTGAGTAATTCAAATGAACTTACTACAAAACAGAAAGAGCTGTTACTCGCAACACACGTCAACTGCGATGAACGTAGCAATACCTGAACACAGTCATTTGCACACTGCCCTGCGAAGCACTGGAACTATTCGTTAAAATATAGAACAATTATAGCAATCAAACATATGGGACAAGTAAACAAAGTTCAGGGCTTAAGGTTATAAAACTGAGCATGGAAACCAGTCTCAAATCACAAGCATCTAAATGGCCATTTCATCCAATCAGATGCTTGAGATTTGAGACTGGTTTCCATGCTCTGTTTTATAACCTTGGGACCAGAAACTTTGTTGTTTTTTTTTAAATTATGTCTACAGTGTTGATGTGCTATCTTTCAGATGTTCGAGGTTCCTAATGAAAAAACTCTTTGGCCCTAGCTAAAGTTCCACTCTTTTTTGTTGCGTGCATTAGGATATAAACATGTTATATGGAAGCGTTCTTGTGCATCCGTCGCAGCAACGATACCACTAAAGAAAGACAATTGTCTTTTCGTTCATCTATGATACGCGTATGAACAGATGTTACAACTGGTTACAGGGTTATGGAAAAACCAAGTATTGTTGTTTTCTGATTTTAAATGTATATAGTAATATGTTTATGTAACATTTCCTAACTAATATTTTTTAGTTTTTTTTTCTTAAAGGCAGTAAAGTATAGGAGAGACAATTTTTTTTTACTTTTAAATTAAAGCACTGGAGAAAACACAAAGTATGTGCTACTAAAGTAACCAAGAAGTCTGAATTGCCTTTAAAGAAATTGAAAAGGCTGTGGATACCGAGCAATGGAGAACACAAATTTGACAGATACGCTTCTTAATGTGTGCTTTCAGAATGAGCGCTGGACAGGCATGATTTCAATTGGCGACATTGCATTCGTATTTTCTCAAAAAAGCACAATTTTCCTATGTTTTTTTCCTCATAGGTTGAGACTGGGGATAAGCATAGGATCATTTTTGGTCTGAAGGTTATAAAGCTGAGATTGCAACCTGTCTCAAATCTCAAGCATATGATGCTTGAGATTTGAGACTGGTTTCCATGCTCAGTTTATAACCTTGGGCACTGATCTCACGTTAAAGGGGGTGAAAAACTGTAGAATGCTGGAAACAAGGACGATAAATCGATCTTTAATTGAGACTAGTATTGAGCCAAGCTCAATTTTCCTTTAAGGTCCCAAATCAATGCTTGTTGTCGGTTGCTTACCCTGGTCTGTGTTGGTTTCCGTGTTGTTATTGCATTATCTAAATAATTGCTTCTGGTGGAAGATGGAGAGGGTAATGTTGGCTGTTCTGTCACCTTCAGTGCGGGAACATCATCTTCAAAGCCTTAATAGAAATAGAATGTATTTTGTTTATAAGCTTGCTGGTGTTCGGAAATTATAATTCATGTATAAATTGAAATCATATTCAAATCAAACAGTAATTCTAAATATAACAAAAAAAGAGATGATCATAAAAAACACGTAATCGCCTGACAGCAGCCGAGTAGTTTGTAGTAGTTTGTAGTAGTTCTATGTGTAATATGTAATGATCTTTCTCCTAGTGGGGAGCGAACCCGTACCGTACGTCAACAGCGCCTAGCTATGCAATTCCGATTACACTACCTAATGACGAATATTGACCTTTAACCTACTGACCTCGCAATAAACAGGAGTATTTTTATATTAAAAAATCTAATTCGTTTAGGTTCAATGTAAAGGTGTTCAAGTTCTTCTCTTAAAGCGTATCTGAAACGGTTGTTCCAACTTGTGAAAAGTGATCTCAATTTAACGTTGTAACAACACACCGTAAGGGTCACCATGTTACGGTACACTGTAACAAGAATAACATCAAACACATCCATAATTAAATAAATAAAGCAAACCGATCGCGACAGAAATATAATCTAACATCTCTTAAATTTGCTACGAAATAACCTACCATCTTCACAAATGATACCAAAGTCATCGTCGTGCGAGCAGTCGCTATCTGCACCTATTTCACTGTATTTACATTTGTATATACTGTTCTCGTTTCCTACGCAGTTGACGGCGGCCATGTGAATCCTTCCTTGTCCTGATCGGAAGCGCACTTCGTGTGTGCCGGATGTTGAGTTTGTACTGCATTGTCTAAAGAAAAGTTAGAGTACCTGTATTTGTATTCGAATTAAAAACGAAACAAGCAGATATAAACCAGCAGGATGGTAATATATCGACACTTACGATTTATGCTGTCATAAAATCATGCGATTACTATAGAATACTAATTAGACTCCGTGGGATCAAACCAAAGACTCATGCAGTACAAAATAAAATAAATATGAATAGTTGGGCTTGTCGAAACCAGAAAACATCTTCCCCATGCAGCCAAAATGTAGAGAGGAAAGGAGAGCATGAGTTTATAGAGAATTTAATTTCAAATTAGACACCACAAATTAATGATAAAAAGAATTTGGATACTTCTCGACATTCTAACTTGTTTTCTTCAAAGCACGACAATTCTGTAGAATATCACTCCGTGCATATAGCAACGGTTTTATTACAACCGACAATCAAGCATTACATGTTAAATTCAGAAGCGCCGTTCGGAACATCAACTATGAAAATCATACCCGTTAAATCCAAGAGAATTGCACAAAACATCAGAAACTCTTCCAACGATGTTCTTTGAACAGATGGTTCCCCATTCATCGTTTATATACAGTTCTACTCTTCCCCTATTCGCACCCCCACCGTCCACCAGTCGTGCTTTAGGTGCATGCGCTGAAGTTCAAATAATTTAGGATGTGTTTAATAACTTATATGTAAGTTAACAGTTCTCGAATGGTAGGTACTTGGCACCAAAAGTAACCATACACCCGAGGATATGGGTATATTATCATAAGATGTAATAAATTACGTGTACATAAAACTAACCCAAATATGCCAGTGTGTGGTAATAACAACATAAATGTTAAAATATAAACCTTAAGACAGATCCCATTACCTTTACAGTTGATTCGAAGCCGACGTCCCTTCGGACACAAGGTTGGAGAGGAGAAACATCCTTTTGTAATGTCCTTTACATTGCAGTTTTTGTAATTCGAAGCCGAAACACAGAACTCGTCGGCTATCACAATGGATTCATCTTTAGGAGACTTTGCAACGACTGACCTGACCACAAGGAACAAAATCATTTAACATTCATCAATATTATTCCTAACTCAAAGAGGATAACTGTGTTACAAGAACATTCAGTTATGAAAATTATAAATATGGGATTTGAGACGGGTTTCCATTTTCCGTTTTATAATCTTTATGTCAGATGCTAAATGTTAAAAACTTGATACTACAAATATCAATTGTGCTAAAGAATATGAATAAGCCAAGCAATTTTTCTGTAAAAACTCGTACATTCCGTCGATTGTATCAACGGGGATAAGTGGCCGAATAGCTTTTTATGTCTCGAAATGATATTCGAAAGCAAAACACAATACTTAATAAAAGCGTATCTGTCAAAAGCGAAGTACAAGTAGATAAATCTACATCAAAGATGACCTTAACACATATCAGTGCTTCGTAATGATTGAGACTATAGAAATAGAAAGTGTCCTGTGTTTACTGCTTCGCTGTTCGGGAGACACACATGTATTTAAATTGAATTTTTAGGAATCAAATTCATATGTAAATATTTTATGCCCCTGTTTTCGTGCCTTTAAGAATTTATATACATACGAGTAATAACCACACTGTGTACAGAGCGCCGCTAGGACCTCGTAAGGTATGTCGTCTTGGTCCGCAAGATACACCCATCTCTGTTCCTGCTCTTTAAAAAACTGAACGAATCCTTCCCATGGTTTCACACCAGATACCAGCCGGAACACTTGCCGAGTTCTTACCGCTGAAATGTACATAGTCTTTAGTGAGAGCATCAGCGAATAATAAAACTATCAACACTCCTGAAACAAAAAAACAACAAAAAATAGTAAAATAAGATATTGCATAACACAATTCTGAAATAATACAGAATAAATTTCACTGATTAAATACACTTTCAAAATCTTCACTTCACATGTAAAGTAATTCTTACAAAGACTTTGAGATCCTGGTAAACACTATAAAGGACTGAAATGTAATTTAAAGTTGAACCAAGGACCTAAAACAATAAAGACCAAGAGCCCAAATGATACATAACGCCCTCTCATATACCAGTAAAGAACATTTCAAATTCTAGATTTCTCTACAAAAGCCTTTATTTGAAATTAAAGTAGGAACATTCTCCTAATCTGGATCTGGCCAGTCTTTGATATAATGTACGTTTTAACCAACATAAGATTTTTCTCTGACTTCAGCTTTATAAGCTTTCTTCGACCTGTAATGATGCAATATATTTCCCTTTTCATACAATAATCCAACTTACGACATTTAAAAGTTGCACAAGAATAATTTTTGCTATAAAATAATCGACTTTCTATGCAACTATTTAGTGCTTTCAGATTATGTCGTCAAAGAAGCATTCTGGGTCAGAGACCAATAGCATGAAGATGAAACGAAGGGTGACACAGCCACCCACTAGGGTGACACAGCCACCCACTACATCTTGCACTAGAAATAATGAATACCTAAACCAAAGCAAAAGTGATACTGACATCAATACATGCATGGCATACATCTACACGAAGTTCTGATCGTTTTTTTTTACGTTTACGTTTGTTAGTTTCGTTGCTTCGATTTGCTACGAAAGCGTTAACACGGACACGTCTTGGAATCAATTATTCAATGTCCTACATGTGTTCTGATCGCTCAATTTGAACAGAACTAGTATTTAATTAAAAGGAACTTCAAGGTAATTATAAAATTTTAAAATTTAATACAGATATATTAGAAGAAAAGTGCTTTTGTCTGATAAAGTTTTATTTTTAAGATTGTTTCTGTATAAAACAAAAGAAACATGTCAGGGCAATTAGCTGATTGCTTCACAAAAACTTGCATGAAATGCATTTTTAGCAAAATGTAGGATAATTCATTTGAAAAATTCCCCCATCAATTATCAAAATTTTAAAGCAGTAAGTCAAATATAGCTTTTGATAATAAATTACAAAAACACCATAAAGCCAATTTCTCTTGAACATAAACAAAACGCGACTAATTACAACTTTGGGTGAGTGCCCGCTCTGAGTAAAGTTTGACAGACGGACGAACGCAATTACGAAACTAAGTAATACTATAGACAAAGAGGCGATTATGTGTTCCGCTGGATTCTTGGCAAACACGTCGATGATTTACCGGCTGTATTCAAGTTGCAGAAACTAGTGAAGCAACACTCCCTCGTTCGTAAAAGAGTGGAATCGTCCATGAAATCCGAAGAGCATTCAGCCTCGCACCCACCGTATAGCCAAGTTGTTCCATCCACTGTCTGTGCCTTATCAATCTATTAACCGAAAGTATGTTATTGTTCATATGGCTTTATGTCAGTTATGGTTATACTGGCGTATGTTGTGGAACCCGTGGTCAGTGATATATCGGCGTCCACTGTGACAATACCAGTCATTGATTGCAATACTGTGTGATATCTGTTATGGTACTATAAGCAGATTATAGCAATATTGGCATAATATATGACACTCTTAGCTGGCACTATAAGAGCAAGTTTGATATGTGTCATTACTGACGTCAGTTATGGAGCAATTAAAGACAGCGTTAAAAATTAATGCTACTTTAATTTTTAATCAACGAGTTGTCAAGTCATGATAATTGTTACATTTTAGTTTAACTGATAATGGGTAAGTAGACAGTCACGTGATACACGGTTTATATACACAAAAATTATCTTAAGGAAGACAAGGACGAATTATATATTTTTCAAATGGTCAATACTTATAAACAGGACATGGCGAAATCAAGTTTGTAAAGTTGTTTACTGATAAGCCATATTTAAATGTACATGTCTGTCAGGTGATTCTCTAGTTATTTATAACTTACAATATTTATAAACGTATTTTCTGTTGATCAAACAATACGATTGTGGAATAGTTTGCACTAGTGTAAAAATGTATGAATTACCCGCTGGTCAAGATTCAAAGCTTACCTGGCATGCCATTCCATCTTGCAAAGAACAAGTCACAACTTTTGAATTGTCGCCCAATATGTTGTAGCATGGTTTCTTTACGCAGGAGTATTTGAAGCAGGAAATTTTCTGAAACACACAACAACGCATACGTTGTTGACAATATCAAGAAAAATCACAAAACTTTAAACGTTTGCTTCACGGGGTGTGGCTTACATTTTATAGTCAATCAAAGTAGATCCTTTTCAGCCTGCACACCTGTGCAATATGATCGGGATCTCGACTTTTTGCCTTTTGTCAAAAACGGTACATGTATTATGAGTGTACATGTATAAACGACGATCGTATCCTGATCAGACTGAATGGATGTAAAACTCGTGATGTACCGGCTACCTTATCAATATAATACATGTAGAACTGTAAATACACATGTAAAAAGTGAAATATGTATATAATGAATCGGCCCAAACATAGCCTCCCACGCAGCGAAAAAGAAGAGAGGAAAAGATAGTAAAAAATATAAGTATGTCAACTTCAAATAAGACACCACAAACAATTGACGAAAATTAGAACCCTAACGGTTACCGCCTTGGAACAGTCAATGGAAAAATAATTTGCCACTGGGGGTTTAAACCAGCTTCAAGGGTGCACTAACCTCACACTTGCCCAACAGATTCTCATATCAACACACAAGTACAAGTTGTCTTGTTGAAATCACTCCAACCCACCCATCAGCTCAATAATGTTGCATGCGAAATCACACAAACATATATTTAATAAAAGAAGCTAAAAGCAATGTTCTTTGTCTATAAACCAAAATGGCTCTTTTTGTTTTATGTCAGAATGAGAATATTGGTATAAATATTGGGATAATAGTTGTTTTTATTTGACTACGTAACTAAGCAACAACACTCCAGTATTCCCGCGTCTAAACTATTCATAATATACAGTGAAACATTTCGAGGTAAACGCACAAAATTGAATGTGGTTACAGCGTACCTTAGGTACAGGATTTGCAACTAGGTCTGCGCAGTAACTGACATCTGGAAGTAAAACGGAACACAATGTGATTTGTTGACAGCATTAATTTTTGTAAAAATTCTTACATTAATATAGTTCAGAACAATCAGTTATAAAAAGAAATTATAAGTGTTTGTTAACAAGCTTTGTAAAAAGTCTCCCCCGTACATTGAATCAGTGGTGTTATCAGTAAAGTCCTCAAAAGGTAGTTGAGCATAATACTTTTGTTTGTTACTAGTACTTCCATTACGCCCTTTGAATAGGCTCAATCAAACCCAGCGTGTTTTTTGTGTTCGGACGTGTCAAAACTACAAGATGACTAATACTGAGAAATAGATACCTGTACATTGTACCCCGACCTGGTATTTGCACCCTGATAAATCAGATTTAGTTTGATATTTGGGGCATTGTCGGATGTTTTCCTCCATTCCAGTACAATGAAACCCGGATATATCTTCAAATATCGGCAACTGTTCTGTAAAGTTTTGCAGCTTCAACATGGCACCCGCTCTGCAACAAAAAGAGGAATTGTGAAATAGTTTCATTGTGTAAACTGTATGACATTGGATTCAATACTTACAAATGATTAAAGAACGTCATTTGTTGTTTACAATTATAATTCAGTATTGAGTTGCTTTGGTATATTGTCCATGAATTTCAGAGTTCTCATGCAAACGGTTTTTCTTTTGTTTTAGCATGTGCTTTGTAATTAGAACATGAATGAGACTAAATTGAGCTTGCAAACATTAACTACATCCTTAGCTAAATACATTTCTTTACTAAAATCTAGGTGGCAATAGGTATTTCCCCCAAAATTCATTTTTGAAATTTTAGCCACTTTTCGCCATTCGCAATGTTTGCGACGCCTTAAAACAAGAATATTATAACATAAATGTTATACATGGATAACATTTAATGGAATAGGAGATATTCTTATACCGTGTTTTTCATTAACGGAGACACCAACTTCTAAAAATAGTAATAATAAAACGTTACAACAATTACCGCGCATATCCTAGTTGATGACAGACGACAGAAGCCAAGTTGATGTCAAGGTACGCAGGGTCTGACGTACACAGGATGCCCCAATCCTTGTCATTGTTAGAATGTGCCAGCAGTGTACTCACTCCCTGTGTTGTTTGATTCTGGCTTACCTCAACTGGTGCGGCTGGGAAATAGATAGCCACACGGCATTGTTAACATAAAACTTTATTTTTGTATTCAGTTTTTTTGTTATCTTATTAAGTAGACATGATTCAGACAAAAGAAGAGGTATACGTTTATGAGTAAAATGAAAACCTAAATTGTATATTTTGACATTATCCTATTTCCTAACAAATATCTTTGTTCAAGTTTTCTTTTAATATTTAAACCTTCAAAAATGTGTTGTTTTTCTTTGTTTAATAAATTTATTTCTTCAGTCATCTCGTTTTTTTATTTTTTTGAAAGTCTATGATAACAAAAGTTTTGAAAGTCTCAATTTATTTAATATAGAACAGTATAGAACCCAGAAAGACTGCTAGATCTGTGTCAATACTGGTGACAATACAAGGCGCTCAACGCTTCGTGCAGCAATGCCACAATAAAAGGAAATATTGCTTGCGGGATCAAAAATTTTACCATTACCTTTTAGCCTGGGACGCCATTACCTTTTAGCCTGGGACGCTGTATTATCGACGTACTTGTTATAATTAGCAATGATTCTTACGCCGTTCAATATAAGTTAACTACTTCTCTATTTTGGTGAAAATAACTAACAGATCAAAGTAATATTTACAAAGAGTTCGTCATATCTAGGTCAAAGATATCACAAATGGAATCGCATGACTACATAACTAATTTACGTCGTTAATAGAGACGCGTCGATAATACAGAGCTCGAGTATAACTGAAATGCATTACCGAGTTTTAAGGGGACAACAAAATCCTTTAGCCTATATTTGTGGCCCTGTGCTCGTGGCTATATGCTATTTCATACCATTGCAGTAAATTGCTAACACATTATTAGTGCGCTCCTTGGCCCACGGAATTTTCTGACAATCCCTCAACGTAGCCTCGCTGCCAGAGCAAACATGTTCCATCTTGTACAACCGCTCGCTGACGCTGCCAGGATCCACAAAGTTCAATCCAACCATTTCTCTGTTAATGAAGCCACTTTGAAATTAATATGCATTTTATCACATATATTTTAAATCATTTTGCGCTTTAATTTTAGACATCGCACACCTTAAACACATACGGGCTTCACAAACTTAAAACAACTATATTTTTAAATAATACATAATATGAACTTTATACATTATCGATTTAATTTTAGACAATTCGCCTGAAACCTTCCTATTCATGTTGATAGCATTTTGTTATCTAGCTGACGAAAGCTAGCGTAGGCCGGTGAGAAACATACTGTTCCACGTATTGCAAAATCCCCAATGCTCAATCTTCCATGCAACGCACCCACCGCTAGCATCAATGGAATTCCTTTTTACTGAAAAAAACTAATAGTTTCAGTGAACACAAGGTATTAGTAACTGAAACAAGTAAAACACCTTCATCAAACATAAAAAAGCAAATATACAAAAGTTCAAAATTTAAATAAATTCACCCAGAAATGCCTAGTTGTCTACACGCTACACCAGCCATAGCGTAATCGGTCCTGACGTCGGCAAACGGTTGCCAGACACCGTCCACGTCGTCAAGATACATCAGTAGTCCACTGTCAACGCCGTTCCCTGCACCGTCGATCGCCATAAGGCGCAGAGGGGCTGAAGGAAACGGGTTTATTATGTATACACTGGTCAAAAGTTCTAAGTGCACACTTTTCAATTTTGAATATCTTAAAGTAAACTTATTCAAATTGAATGAAAGTTTGACTTAACGTTAATAATGATCAAACAACAATAATTTTTTGAAAACCGTGCATATGTTTTACGTTTTACGTCATCCACGTCGGCATACGCTTTTTATGCATTATCCCCGTGCGGCAAGCGAAATTTATTTTTTTACAATCGTTTTTGTTTTTCACATGTTCACCGACTCAAGACAAACACGAAAAACACACCAACAAAATGTAACCATGGAACGGTTGACGTCAGCAGACAACGACATTGCCGTCAAAATTCTTTTCACAGGCACAACTTCAAATTTGTTGTAAAAACATCTTGGCGGTTTTCGTTAATGCAAAAAAAACCCCTTATTTTTGCATATTTTATTAATTTAAGAAGAAAATCAAACGATATTATTTTCTAGATTGATTACGTTGAACGCTGATGTTACTCAATTACGTCATTAAATATTTACGTAAACAACGTAAACTCGAAAAAATTAGTGTAACATTTGTTGGATAAGTGTCCAATAAATAAAAATTTAAAACTAAAATTTATAGAAATTCAATAAACTTCAAAATCGAATTATTCTAAAATGACGCTTATTCGGTCAAAAGGCGTATCCGAAAACTGGTCAATTTTATCGAAATGAATACATTTTTTCGTTTGGAAAGGCTGTTACACATCTATCATAGAAAATTGTATCATCCCAAACTGCTAGACAATTCAAAAACTTTTGGCACAAAACATTGTGTGAAAAAAGGAATTTTCTCCTTGAAATCCTGTAAAAACGTTATGGATAAAATAAAGTTGAGTGTGTTGGCTCATCGTGCCCAGCAGACCATTACAAAGCTACAGAAAGCTATTTCAGTGCAATGGAATGGCAAACTACAGTATTTCCTTTAAATCTGCATGAAATTTAAATTATACAAAGATGAGAAAACGATCACAAATGATAGCCGATGCAATGATAATTAACTTGAGAATTTGCTTCTGAGAACAAGTGAGCTAAAATATTATTATTTTTTAATCTGGTTAAGCAGACTTAAAAGTTTTGGTGTGCTTTAATAGAATATTGATTCTTCTTCATTGTAATTTACCCTATTTTGAAAGATTCAATCAAATTATTGGAAAAATTAACATTTATCAAGTGTGCACTTAGAACTTTTGACTAGTGTATTTATTATTATACATTTATTATTAGTAACAGTGAAAATGCTGTTAATCATTTGCACCCATGAATTAAGCTTCTAACAAACACTTTCGATTTCCAATCGACACAACCAATCTAATAGAAGTCGCAAGACCAATGGTGACACGGGGGATCCTTCAATTGATACGAACGAATTCGTAAGTTATTTTATATATCTTATTTAGAAAATAAAAGTTGAAGTAGTTTCATTTTTGTTTTATTTTTGTTAACATTTTGTGTATATTGAGCTCCAATAAAAGTGTTGCGTTTTTTTTAAATCATTTGATTTTAAAATCTGATTTTAAAGATCAAGTAGTAAGTAACTGGATACATTTTATTAAAAACTTAAAACTAGTAGTAATGTTAATTTATATTTTACCAAGCCCTATTCTTGCAAATTTTCTAACATTTGATTTACTTCAATAATGTATGTAGGGTGTTTATTAATTTAATTGTAGAAACAAGGATGACTTGGAATTACCTAAACACCCTAGGGCGATCTCTGAATATGTTTGCACCTCGGGGAAATTTCCATCCAGATCGTCGAGTATCGAACATTGTGCCAATATTTCCTCTCGTCCAGTACACCTTAGTGACCTAGACAGCTCGATGGGATACGAATCTTTCTCAATAAACGAGGTGAAATAGATGTTCGGCATATATCTAGAATAATACACATTTAATATAAGCACTAAATGCTTATTACTAGAGAATGCCATGTTAAATACGGTACCACGTGCATGGTACGCTGTCATTTTATTTCGCACGTTACCATTGTCGCTTCATGAATTTTTACGATGTCAAGATAATCATAAAAAATTTAAAAATACACTTTAAGAGAAAAAACGCGATGATTCATTCATTCCAACCTTAATCCCTTTCGGGATCGGGCACGGCATAATGTTGTACGTTTTTTATTATTTAATATAGCATAACAATAACTATCTATATATCACCTTGAATATCCTAGCATGTGACAGATAACTGATGCTATATTGGTTAAATCTGTCATCTTGTTAGACGTGTTGGAGACTGCAGAACTTTCAGACCAGTAACCAAACACACCGTACGTGTCAATGTCCACATATAGTTTATCACCTTCTTCTTTCCTCTTGTATATATAAATCTGTGTAACTGAAATTGTTTATTAACAAAGGCTTAAAGGAGCTGATTCCAGCCTAAGTTTATTGAATTATTTTATTTTGCATTTTTCTATGGAATCTTTTATTAAAAAAAATAACAACTTATAAATATTTTGTCTCCTTTTAAGTTAAAATCTAGCTGATCTGAGAATAAAGTCCGAAATGTTTTACCTTCTTTTTCTTGCATTTTATACACTTTTTTCCTTTGTTTTTATAAGCCAGTCCCATTTTGTTCGAGCACGTACAAATAGCGTATTCAAGTGTGGAATATTTAACTATATTTGCCTTAATTTTATATCTTTGACAGATATCTAGAGTTCGATTTAATAAAGCAACAATGAAATTTAAATTTTTGCCATCCTGCAAACAGATCAAGTATTTATCCTAATCTCACACAATGAGTTTAGTATGAGCCAATCACGTTATAAAAAATAAATATCCAGAAAAAATCTATAAATTTAATGAAAGATGTTCGTTATCTAGCCGTTTCTTAGTTATTGAAAGAATTGAAAACAGATTTTAAATACAAGCAATCCACCACAGTCTACATAGCTTTTCTCATGTTGAAATGATCCGGCGTTACTCTCGCTGGACTGTGATATATATAATGCTGTAAAATAAATACACTACCATTACAGTCGACCCCGAGGGCGTGGTCTGTTGAGCATGAAACATTTCCTGGGATGGGATAAAACTGACAGTCCTGGATACTGCTCTCCTCGCCGTTACACCGCACATACTGTGTACCTTCCTGGCTGACGGCACCGAAATACGAGTTTAGTGTTAGAGCAGCTGTGTCCCTGGAGAAAAATTTACGTTAAAGCCTCCATTTATTAACTCTACGAATCGATTTTTCGGCGTATCTATGAGAAATCAGTTATAATAAACCTCAGAGTATCTATTTACCGTGAAAAAAGGAACAATTTTTTTTTCAACTTTTTAAGCCCATTATGTTTGGAAAGCTGGACTGGACGTCGCTATGAAGGAAGATGAAGGTAAACAGGTCATAAAAGTTACACTCTTTCTTGTAAATTCATTTCAATCATAAATCTTTAAGCAATGTCTCTATATTAAAAACTTACGTAGCGCAAATACAGTTAATTCATGGAGTTCATTAATGCGTTTTTAAAGTTATCTTTCTTGGTCGCCACCTTCAATTACGTTGTTTTGCCACCAACATTTCATCTCAAATATATTTTTTAATATTGTGAAGTGTTAGAAAAACATTTTCTGAAAAAGAAACGCTTGTTGGGAGACCACCTAACAGTATAAAACATGCCTATTTCATGTCGGATTTACAGTAGTATTGCATTTTGGGCCTTTGGCGTCTTAATGATTTCAATATTACAATGATATAGTTAGTGTTACCATGGAAACGTGTATTTTTGTAACATACATTTCGAATCCAAGTTGACGACATACGACAGTGGCGGTTTTGAAGTCAGGGTTTGCATCACAAATACTCTTAAAAGCTCCATTCTGATACAACTCAATGTTGCCGCTTTTCGTTGTTGGCCCTTGCGCTAAACGAATATTTCCTGAAAAATTCAACATATACAACAAAAACATACTCAGACAAGAGTCTTTTCCGAATTTCTTAAAGCTGGCCTTAGTGATTTTTACAATATTTAGGAAATTTTCTTCAAATGTGTTGCTTTTCTCCACCGAAGGAACGTGACAAGTTGTATATTGTTGCTTGTAATCAATCAATCAATCAATCAATATCTTTATTTCCTCCATATTAGGAGATATGCAAATATTTATAAATTACAAATAAATAATCATATGATAAACAGAACAAAACTCATTGATCAACACAATGAAACAAACATCAGTAATCCAAAATATGGCTAGCTGTGTCTTAGTTTCACAGCTATGCTAATGTTTCCAGTAATTGGCTAGACATATCTATGACTTATTCAAAGTATTGGTGAATGCATTTGACGATATACCTGTAGGCGTGTTCTAGAAGAAGTACGTTAGTGGTATTATCTAAAAGGGGAGGTAATGGTGCCCCCATGAGCTTTAGAACAAAGGGGAGATGATCGAGTTGAAATATGTCGTTTGTTATACGTTCAAATTAGTTCAAATAACATATTGAACTAATTCGAGAAAGTTTTGTTGAGTGAAATCGGTAAATTCCTTGTTTTCACTGGTGCTGAAAAAGCCATATAAACTTATAAAAGTACCTCGCAAATTAAAATTATGGCCCTATTAAAGAGCTTTGGATTAGCTCTCCAGCGGTCAGGCTGCCAATCTTTTCGTCATATGCACATACTAAACTTCGAACGCCCCTACTCCCCGTTTATGTTTTAGCATTTTAAAAAAAATACTGGATGCAAACTGTTGTTTTCTACACGTCTTATTAAATCAGATGAATTGTCTTTTTTTCGAATTCATACCTTAATTAATGTGACTTAAACAATGACGTTACCATTACAAGATATGCCGATGGACTCCTCTGGCGGACAAACTGTCTTTGGCCACACCGCCCATTGACACTGGTTCAGCAGATCCTCCTCTTCTCCCGTACACCGCAGCCAGGTCTCCCAATTATTCGTGTACTTCTCATTCTTCAAAGTCACGTTGTTGCTAGGAAACAATGAGTTATGCAAATTTATATAAACACGCTAGACGTAATACATCGCATGGTAAGGGACGGTGGAATGTTGTTTTTAAGAGTAAATCTACCACAGTATGTCAAAAATAAACCAATTAAAAAATTAAAAAGCACCGCAAACTCCAAACGTTTGAAACTGTATTCTAGCTTACTTATATTGGAATAAAGAATATACAAAAGGGTAAAATATATTGGTAAAATAAACAACAAGCCAAATCGTTCAGTCCTATACTTTATTGGTTTGTTGATATGTTGATTGTTTAAGTATTAGCACATAACTGATCGCACGCACATCTTGAGGGACTCACTCATAAAAACGATTAAACAAAAAAAAACGAAAACTATAAAACTAAGAAAATAAGAAAGCATACAAAATTGTTCATAGTTTATCCTGCAAGGATGCATAACTTAAATTATATTTTTTTAATACGCACGGAGGATAACCAAGCTCTCTGCAGATAACGCGGGACACATTTGGATTGATGTAACTGTCGCACATAGATTTCCATGCGTCAATATATACCAAGACACGCCCATCAAATGGTGTCTCACCATCTACAAGCTGGAAATTGTCTGCAATCATAAATAAAGCCGTCACGCCGAGTGAATGAACACCGCTACGGCTACGGCGTTCAATAATTGTGTGTTCGCTTGTCGTCGGTGGTCAGAAAGTGTAGATAAAGACATCTATTGGTGCTATTTTGCACAAAATTTCTTGTCAAAAATCGAAACGTAATCCGATCATTACAATATTTATCCTATCTTGCTAGAAATGTGACCCTCTACGCATCACACGAATTTGCTACAAAATATCGTATTCATCTTCTGTTACCGTAGCAAAGTTGTAACGAAAACTGCAATAACTTAAGTATGCTACTCAAAGTTCGCTAAGCACCAAGTTAACCACACATATTTGTTAAGACTACATTATGTGCAAATACATTTGAAATCGTTTAGTGACGCACAAAGAAGGTCCTGTGTGAATACATAACTTTGAACGAGAGTCGTGCCAGCTAGGGTAGAAGGTTATAAAACTGAGTTTGGAAACCAGTCTCAAATTTCAAGCATCTGATTGGCTGAAATGGTGACCAGTCGCCATTTCAGCCAATCAGATGCTTGAAATTTGAGACTGGTTTCCATGCTCAGTTTTATAACCTTGGGTAAAGGTGACCCTGTATTTTCACAGTACAAAAAAAGCTGGCATAAATCAGAAGATATGCACAAAATATTCTCGTTGCTTAGCAAACTTTGAATAGTATATCTGCGTTTGTCGATTTTGTTCTGTGCTCTTTAGAAAATGTGCTTTTTTACCATTTTTTACCAAAACAAAGGCAATTGGTTACCATAGTATAGTATTTATATTATATAATAAATACGTTATGGTAAACCAAAAGGTTTGCAAGGAAAATAAAATTTCCAAGGAAAATACATCAGTCACAAATAAAAATATACATTAACATTAACCATATCCAACTTGGAAATTAAGGTTTAAAACCCCCTAGTGCAAACAATCTGCAAAAAAAAACCCTCTGCACTATTCCCTATTCTTAGACAGCGCCTATGTTTGTTGTTTTTTATTGCTGATTTTGTTCTTGGTTGGTTGGTTATTATTGTTGTTTTCACTATATCGCCACAATCATTGCCTGTAACGTCTCCTTTATTCTATGTGATATTGATGAAATATTTAAAAAAAGTCAAACATTACTTTTCATTTATTATTAATTACTATTTTGAGTGCAGCATGAACAAGTGTTACGTGAGTCCTACCAATGATTTCTGAGGACTGTAGGTCTTATAACTATCTAAATATAATTACACCAGTAGTTATATGTTTCGTTATTTTTTATCATGATGTGTATCCGGCGGGTTAAAGGTTATATTGAATTTATTTTTGTAATTTTACTTACTTGATTGCGAACTGGCCCACGCTTCAGCGAATGGTGTCAGTACCAGGATAACTGGAAAAAAATAACATGAACTGTAAATAATTCAGCCATTTTGAAAGTGTGATGTTGTTTGACAGCGTTTGATCACGTGTAGTAATATAATATTCTACATTTGTCTCGTAATTATGCAGATTACTTCGACTTTGCACAGATATGTTTTTCGGCAATGGTGACATTTTAGTAATGCTCTTATGTTTGTTATTGGTCTTCTTATTTATTCAAGTACAAGTACGAGCGTAATTATATTTCTGTAATGTTAATATGAAATCTGATTTTGTAATCAGATCCTTCAAATTGTTATCAATTATTTCAACTTTTGATATTAAATATTTCTTACTCATACATATTTCTGATGATGTGATTTCATAATATATACTGAGACAAAATGAAAACTTGACAAAAAATAACATGCATAACTCTTAATTATATCAATGATGCCAGTGAATAAAACATCTGGAGAAATTTGATCACCAATATGTTTATCTTTGAAGTTGTCGGTTCAGTATCTATCGGATAAAAAAAAATAAAAAAAAATATGTGGTTGTAAAATTATCGTTATATTTGGTTCTTTCTTTAATTAAAAGGGAAGTAATCTGCAAAAACACGGATATTTAAGCAACTGTAACTTATTTCTTTGCATCAGTGGACTTAAAAGATGCTGTTTTTTTCCTTCTGTACATGCGAGAAAATTCTAAAATTGACGGTCAAATATTCTCTTTGAGACTTTTATGCAAAAAATAATCAATTTCGTCATTAATTAGGAAAGATGAGATAACCATGGCATCTGTGAAAAATAACAACATCTTCCCGCTTTATCAAATGTCCAGATATGTTCAAATACCGCAAGTAGCAAGTAAAATGAATGATAAAATATAGCATCGCTGAACAATTCCTTTGAATTAAAAAAAATGGTAAGTTTACATTTTTGCTCAGTATATTAATATAAGAACAATATCCGTTGTACCAACTGGCATATGCAAAATATCTAAACATTTACCTATAGAAACCTGAGATGAATATTCCATAACTGTGACGAACTAACAGTGACCAGTGAGATGAACGCTCGTAGCTTCTTATTTTATCTCAATTAAGTGTTAATTTGTCACCTCATTGATGACCTCAGCAATAATGCTGTCGTCTATACATGTTTCGGATATTTAAGACCTCTTTGTACGTAAAAATGGTATTCTTTCTTTCCTTAAGCAATTAGGAACTAATTAATACCAATGTATTAGATGTTTAAATCATTATTATAATGAAATAATTCTTTCGCTCATTTCATTCGCCTCAATAACGTGCAAATGCATATTGTCACAGACGTTCCGTGCGGTGATAAAATGTACAAAGTAATAATAATGTCAGTGAACATAAGCTAAGTTAACGAGATTTTCAATAATTTGCTGCTCAAATAAATTTATATGTTTAATTAAGGGCTCTGTGTTTTCTGCAGTCTTATGGTACTTGGCCTCAACATTATAAATCTGAGAAAGAAAAACAGTCTCAAATCTCAAGCATCTGATTGGCTGAAATGGCGACTTGAGATTTGAGACTGGGTTTCAATCTCTGTTTTATAATCTTCAGTACATATTTTCATGGTTTGAACTCATGTTCCCCCAAGTCGGTCAATACACTACATATTCGAAATGCAGACCTATGCTAGTTTCCAGTCTCAGTTTTATAATCTTGGGGCATGATGCATGGGGCCGAATAAACGCTTGAGTGTTTTTTCCCGAATGGGTTCCGAGCTCCAGCTGCTGTATGTTCGAGCCACTGCAGTATCTGAGGCCAGATATTTGGTGCATGAATTCTTGGAGTCCATGATCATAAACTCTCGTAGTCTTAGAGCATTCAGAACACAGTTCATTTCATGTCGTATATCTAGACTTAATTGTATTTGCCTATAGCGTATTGACAGACCTCGGGCTACGTGGGTTCCAGCCACTTCTGAGGCCGGACATTTTGTGGATGAATTCGACGGATGCCTGGCCATGAACCGTCGTAACGAAATTTGAGAGATATCAGCGCAGTCAGCAAAAAAAGTTCACTTCGTATGTTATAACTCTACTTAGACAAAAAATGCCCTTTTCGTTCCGTAAGGCACATTTAAAACATACCGTTCTAATCCCCATTGTATTGCAATGGTTGGAACCAACTGCTGTTCGAACTCGCTACTTATCGGAGAATGCGACCAAAGTATTTATTCGGCTGGGTACAATAGAGGGTCTGATATTTTGTGGTTAGAAGCACCGCCATACATCTCAGTGTATTACGTATGTGTAGCGGTTTGAACGACATTGGACCAGGTCGGTTCCAGCCACTTCTGGGGCCTGTAATTTAAATTCGAGGGGTTCCTGGCCATTTACTCTATTAATCTGAGAGATATTAGAACATTCAGCAAAAAAGTTCACATCATAACGAAACATTGTCTTGCTAACATATAACGTTCATTGCATGTTTCACTCTAAATCAAAACATTAAATGAACTTTCATTGTTGCAGAAACTTTGCTCGGTCCTGTAAGCCATGCCACATTTTTTTAATTAAATCCTTTGACTTGAAAGCCATTAACTCCAAAAGTAATCCTACAATAAATTTATTAATATAAATTATTAGCCTATATACTTACTTAATATTACAGTTTAGTTCAGGGTCTATTTAATCAATAGACCCTGTTTAGTTTTAGTTTAAGAATTTCGAAAAGTTTTTTATATTGGTAATTGGGATTTAATACTGCACAATGTCATGTAGCTTGTGTTGCTTGGAGAAGATCAATGATTTAGGTGATGATGATGATGATGATGATGATGATGATGATGATGATGATGATGATTACTTAATGTGTTATTCCATCACTCTAGCAAACTTTTTTGAAATATCATTTTTTCCATCATGGCCATATTTTGACAGCACAAAAATAGAGATATCAGGAAAAAGAAATTAACACGAAATTATCTTCTATCGCGAATAATACATTTTGACCAGCCATCTGCATATTTGAAACAGACTATAGAAGTCTCATCGAACACTCATCACTGCTTCCGGTTACGATTTTGTTTGGTATTTTCATCTTGTTTTGGGTGTGACGTTCAGATCTTTAGCAAAATGGTAAGAGATTTAATTGATTTACCAACACTATAAAAGTGTCATTTTAATAGTTTTCTTTTAGATATTTAAGCAACGTATGAGTATCATCCATGTCTGCAAAGCACAGTATGATCCGACGAAAGTTTTAGAAAGCTTAGTTCAAACTCGATTTTCCCACCCCGTCAGCAAAAACTTTTTTATCAAAATTTGAACTCTCACAGTAACACACCGATTAAAATATTTTTGATTATTTTGATATATGATTTGTTAACTTTTGTCAAATTGCAAAACTAAAGTGTGAGGGGAAGTGCTAATAATTCGTACACAAAATATTCGTACGTGATACCCTTTCAAACATTTAAAATACAATTTATCATTTCGGAAGTTGTGTTACTAACTAAGTCATTGATATGTTTTTTTCTCCCTTTTAGTCTCAGATGAGTGAAGATCAGATGAATGGTATGTTCTTTCTTGTGTTATTATTTTAAATTTGATCTAGAAATTGCCACAGACACCTGTTTACAGTAGAGGTCCATTTCTGGCCAGTATGTTAGGTTTGGTCAATTTCAGCTAATAAATGGGCGTTCTGTATCAAGAGATGTAACTACAATCACCCAGAACTCAAAATATCCCCGTTTTCAAACAAACCCAACATATTTCTCTATATCCTAAATTATCTAAATATGCTGTGTTCTCGTCGATTCGGGACGCTTATGTGGTATTAAGAGATAATAAAACATATCAAACAAATAAAACACACCATTTTAAAACATAATCGTATAAACAAACCATTTTACTATACAATTCCAACAAAAAATTCGTTAAAAAATCTCAATGTTGAAAAAAAATCGTACCTGAATTAGTCAACCATGCTAATCATCGCAGGTCAAAGTTTTTCCCATCGGTTCGGGATTTTGATTGGATGACGGGAATGTTGACAGCAGGTAATGGCACGCGCTACAGTTCGGATCAGAAATTGAAGGTTGCTTTCCATTAATAGTAAGTAGTAAAAAATATCCAACATTTTGGAGCGAATTAATCCTTTTAATGATATTGAAGTTGGTAACCATTAAAGAATTTAACAAAATTTCATATGAACAATAGTCAACTAAAACAAAACAAACAGTTTTATTTAACTGAAACTGACCAATTATAACATTGAAAACAACGAAACAAAACTAAACTATCATCTTGGATTGTCTAATTTTCACAGTTGGGGCATAGGAATGTACTATGCGTCGTCTAACTACCCGGATTTTCGTACAGAATGCCATTGTTCGCACTTGTCACACTGCGCCCAGTTAAGCATTTCATAATTGGCTTTTAATTGGACTACGTTCCACTCTATGGCACACACTTTATGAACTGTGACGTAGTTCAAGGTCGTTTTATTGGAAAACTATTCACAGTGATTTCCCTTGAAAATGGCGGTGTTAAAACAGAAGCGGGCAAATGTTGCTTTTTAGTGAAATTTGGGACAAAACAGTAATTTTCTAAAGGAAATTGTAATTTAGGCAAATATAATTTGATATTTAGAGGGGTTACATGCTTAGTTCGCATGTTTATTGTTCTTAATGCGCTGGAAACTGCTCACAGTGAAACTTGCGTAGTACTCTGATGAAATTTACAGCGCACGAGCGGCGATTCTGGCCATTTTATGACGTCACGAATCGATGGGAAATCCCGAATCGATGAGAATAAGGCATATAACCAAGTAAACAGATCGCAAAAAAATATATGATCGTATTTGCACATTAATTTCAAAGACAAAATCGTAACTTACCGAACAAATGTGGATTTCCGTTGATAGATCCTTTATAAATCTTTCCTATGACACCAGTAACTAAACATAAATTCGTCTATTGGTGGAGAAAATCCAAATTTATCATCAAAATTTATGGAAGTTTTCACTCGGAATCTTCTTTTCCGATTATGCCCGGCTTATTTGAAAAACGACTTGGCTGCGCATTAAAAAAACATTAAATTTGGTGGAAAATTCTGAACGTCCGCAAAGCGTCTGTATGTTTCCTGTACGTAAAAATGTGTGATTTAAATAAAAATCAAGTAAACAGAATGTTGACAATCAAACCAAAAGACACTAACTCAGTAACTGAGATTGCTTGTTATTTTCAAGGTTTATTTCAAACGATTGTCTTATAATTTCTTCATTTTTTTTAATTAACTCATTTTTTGAAACTATCGGCGTTCCTGGAAGTGACGTAATTTGCATATTTTCGGAAAAGAGCAGATTCCAGGGACAATAATGTGAAAACTTCAGTGATTTTGATAATAAATTTGGATTTTCTCCGCTATTAAACGGACTTATGTTTAGTTTCTGGTGTCACCGGAAAGATAAATTATTTATCGACCAACATGAACAATATTTGTTCGGTAAGTCACTTTTTTTTGTCTTTGAAATTGGCGTGCAACTGGGATGATGTATTTTTCCGAGATCTGTTTAGTTTGTTATCGTTAGTTATTTAGTATAACAAGAAATATGTTTTTTTTTCGAAAACGGGTAATTTTTGTGTTCTGGGTGATTGAAGTTGCATCTCGTGATATAGATCGCTCATTTATTAGCTGAAAATGACCAAACTTGATAATAGAGCTCTGTTTTAAGCCTATATAGCTCTACTGACATACTGGCCAGAAAAGGACCTCTAAACAGGTGTCTGTGGAAATTGCAGTGAGTTTAATACTGTAACAGGTATTGTGAAGCAACTGATGTTGATCTGATTGCGGTAGACTAAATTATTTAACAAACACTTGACTTGGATTTTTAATTCATGACCTAAGATTGTTTGATTGTGGCCTTAGATAAATGCTATTGTCAATTTTACAAAATGCCCTTTTGCCAAGTTTTGGTAATACTAATAAATGTTGTCCTTTTATAAATGAATTAGCTCTTTACAGGACGACTGTGAATTTATAGACAGTTAGTTTGTAAATCAGTGGATTCATCTGTTTATGGAAAGAAAAAGCACAACTCTAAATTCACACCCATTTTTATGAAATATTTGCATAGATGATAGCTTTAGCATTAGTGTTCTTTTAATATTCTTTGCGTCAAGTTTTCTTAACTAGTAAAAAAACTATATTTTCAGACATCATGGAGGTTTTCAGTTTGTTTGACAATAAAGGTGATGGAAAGATCGCAGCTAGTCAACTGGGAGACTGTCTACGGTCACTTGGACAGAACCCAACAGAATCAGAAATCAGGAAGTGTGGATATGCGAATAACCCAGGTATTAAAAATTAAAAAAAATGTCAGACAATTTTTTATACTTTTTACTCTATGAGATTTGGCTATCATAGGCTAACAGTTTATATCCAGATCAGCCAGTTCATCTGTGACTTCTGATCAGAATCTACACTGTTCACTGTTCATGTGACATTCTGATTCATTAGGTTACAGAGACCAGTCTCGATCTAAGCCAATCAGATGCTTGAGATTTGAGACTGGTCTCAAACCTTAGTTTTATGATCTTGGGCCCTGATTGGTTCAGTAGATGGAGCTTTAGGCTGGATGAAGGGATATGGGATTCATACCAGTAAAAAAATTCAGCAGTAACTCGTCTCTCTATCAATTCATGTTTGCCTAATTTATCTCCAAAGATTTGACCATTAATGAATAACAGTTGATTTAATGTTTGTTTGGGCATTAGTCAAGGTTACATTGGTTGGTACTTGTCAATTTATATCATCAGTACATGAGTGGTTCCATTAAAACCATTGATGTTGACCATTACCCAGCTTTGTTCAGGGCAGTTGCTTCAGTTTTGCTCTCAAGAAACTCCTGGCCCCTTTCTTATATTTCCCCCACCTACATAAGTGACATGTGGACTTGTTTTCAGATGCCAGAATCTCCTTTGAAGTGTTCTTGCCAATCTTCCAAACCATCAACCGAAGCCGAGAACAACATACTGCTGATGACTTCACCGAAGGCTTTAAAATGTTTGACAAAGAACAGAACGGATTTATCAGCTCAGCAGAATTGAGACATATACTCACATGTTTAGGTAGGTTTAACAGAATTGTTGAATAAATAAAAGCTGTGTTTAGTTAGTAATTCTGTTACTCAGCAACAGTGTTATCTTAAAGATGTTGGGTAGTAGATGTTGCCAAGTTAGAGATTGGTTGCAATAGATTCTTCTAACAAGTTACCCTATTCCTTGATTAACCCTTTTCTCCATGGGATTTGGCTGTTATCCAAAGGGTGAACAGTATAGATCCAGATTGGCAAGCACTCTAATCAATACCCAAGGTAATAAAACTGAGTATGGAAACCAGTCTCAAATCTCAAGCATCTGATTGGCTGAAATGGCGACCAGTCGCCATTTCAGCCAATCAGAGACTTGAGATTTGAGACTGGTTTCCAATCTCAGCTTTATAACCTTCAGGCCAGATGGCACAGATGTGTTGGCTGATCCGGATCTATGGTGTTTGCACATGCAATAAAACCCTTATATTTGTGTGGAGTAAAGGGTCAATTCCATAGGCTAAAGGAACCTAATGGCAATTTTTTTATAAAGAATTGAATGAAAACTCTGATACTTATTGCATTGTGTAGAGCAGATTTGGAATAAGCCAGCCACAGTAGAACTAAAACATATACAATCAGACATATACAAACAGGTTGAGGTAGCTGTAGCAGAACTTGGAAAAATATGTTTAAGTATCATTCAGGTATATCAGACACCGAGGGACAACTGTTTGACTGTTCCCAGATCACACATGAAATAACTGTTTTATTACCTGATCAATTCAATGGGGGAATCCTCTATGACGTTAGAGAGCGCGAGGGAAACAGTAGAAACTATTAGGTCAACAGTTCGCTCAACAAACTGCTCGCTCAATGGGGGAATCCTCTATGACCTCAAAGCACGCGAGGGAAACAGTCGAAGCTATTGACTGGTCAACAGTTCGCGAACGTGGACGTTTTAAGAATTTCAGAAAACAGTAAAAAATACCAAATTATATTTATATAAGGTATCGGGTAATAATTAGATATGCCATAGATGCTTTTTTGACTGACACTGTCTTTTCCAACTGTTTGCACTGACCCCTCTGTGATCATAAATATCTATATTTTAAGGGTTTAAGCTGAACAAACTGATAATGTGAAACCATAATCAGTCTGTTTACACCAAATTCCTGTGACAAGTCTTAAGAAATGACCCTCTGCCAAATAAGTGTTGCCCTATCCTATAATGTGCATATATTGTATTTTGTAGCAATTCGCTACTTTTGTTGACAATTCATTTATATTTAGCAACAGACAGATAATCAGGCATCTTGAAAATTGAGAGCTATATTGATTATCATGGAAACAAATTTGGACAGCCTAAGGGTCAATTACCTATAATAGTAATGCATTAAATCTGACAGTTTTAGTTAGCTGAATTGGTCATTAAATAAAGCATTAGCATAACTCCTGTTATCCAAAGTTATGCATTAAATTAGTGGTAGGATTATTTTATTATCCTATAAAAGCAATACACAGAAGTGTGATGTAATACTGTATTGCCATAAATGCTCTGTAATCGACAGGTGTGTTGCTACAAGCTATGCTTACAGGTGTATTTGAGATGTTACTACTTCTGTATGACAATACCAGTATATGAAATGAATGCCTTCTCTATCCCATATTGTTGTAATATTCACATGATTGTACGACTTGCTACTGTCAGTCTGTGAAGTAATGTAAGATTTAGAATGTACAAACATTTCGCATTTGGCAAAAAATGATCTGGTTTAACTATTCCAATTGATAGATAGATACAGCATAATTTTTACAGGTTGTTTACAGGGTATGTTGTTGAGCATACTGAAGTGGCAGACAATTTTTTTCTAGAAAGACATCTAGTTAGCTTTGAATTTGTGGTTAATTTTCCCAATTTGATAAGTAAGTGATGGTCCCCATTCTCAAAGTACGGAATAAGAACACTGAAGTCAGCAGAACTGTGTCTCTGCTTTTAATATTGTCATTGCAGTCAAAGGGAATGTTCTGTATAGAGACATTATAATGTTTGCTGTTACATGAAACCCTGTACATTACAGGAGACAAGCTGACCGATGAGGAATGCGACCAGCTGTTCCAAGGTCAGGAAGATGCCCAGGGAAATATCAACTATGAGGGTAATATTATATGTTGTATAGATCTTAACTTGTTCTTAAACCTTTTCATCAATATTTAAGTTTAATAATAATAAATATTGTGTGCAGATTATGCAACCCTGAAAGATGCATTCCTAAACGCCAACTAAATACTGTAGTGTTACTTAATTTCAAGGGGACAGCTGTTTGTGCAAATGATGTGGCATAAATTGGAGCAATGGTATTACTTTGTTTAGATATGCTGTATCATGTATAATTTTCACTTGGGTTTGTATTTGCCCTTGTGAAAAATGCCTGAAAATAATATGATGACATAGATATAGACATGCAAGCCATATTAAGCCAATACCCAAAATGGACTAATCTATTGATGGATTTAAGGGATATTTTGAAAAAAAATCAGATGAATAGCGACATTGTTCACTATATATCATGCTGCGAGGATAATTTGGGTCTGCACAGGCTGATCAGGATTTACGTCCTTCGTGAATGAAACATGAGCTGGGCCTACAGTAGCACCTTAATAATAAAAACATTGGGGATTGGAGTTGCAAGGTTGGGTGTGGTTAGGGGTTCTGTGTTAATAAATATTTTCATTCCGACTGATAACATCTTGAAAAAATAAATATTTTCTTTCTTTCAGAGTTTGTCAAGAATGTGCTGTCTGGTTGAGTGTGATTAAAAAGCAGTTTTTGTATGATCTTGTCAGAGATTGAATCAACGATATGGATATTATAAAAAGTAAAGGCACATAAAGGTCATTCTCTGCACAGAAAGATGATCTTGTTAATTGTTAATTTGGGAATGGCCAAACCAATTGCTAAATTTAATGTTTATGTCGATGGAAGAGAGATAAAAGTTTTGCAGTGCATTGTTATTATTTTACAGATGGAAGAATATAGCAATATTTTCTCCAGTTATTCTGTGCTGTTTGGGGCATAATATAGATATAACCACTTAGCATTCCATTTTTTCATCATTTTCAAGTGGACCAAACAATGTGTGCTTTTGTTGAACTTTTTTTTGTCTTCTATGTTGGTATTAAAGCTTTTTATGATCTTTGTAGTCTGTTACTTTTATAATCATTTATTACTGGCTAAATAATTATTATTTAAAACAAACACAGAGCTGTCAGTTACTTTCTTTCCTCGGTTTTCTTTGGTCAATTTGTTAGTTCTTTGAATATAAATTTTTTTGTAATTGTGTAGAATAATCAACCGTGCCCCAACTATAGTCTGTTTAAGTTTAGATTGGATCTGTGTTAAATTGATACATTGTTAATGTTTTGCTTAAGGCTAAATCCAGTGTAACATCATTTCAGGTAATTGGTAAAAACCTGATTATAGGCTATTACAGTAATACTATAGTATGAAAATACCTGTATGCAATTTAAGAACTGTGATAGCTGGTCAAGTAAGTGTGAGCAACATCTGTGAAGTCAATGCCAGCTTGTTATTTTTCTCCTCCCTGTTCTACATTCTGCTTGTATTGATTCATGTATTTATACATGTTATTAAATATATATCAATTATTTAGCATATACTGTGTTATGTTGTGATGTTGGTTTGCAGTAATTTAATTTATTTACAATGCTACATAAATTTTCCCATAATCCACAGCATATGAGGTATAGTGACTGTTCAGTTTGGGTCATCAGTCCATACATAGCCTATTGTTGTTAGACAACATGCATTCAGTATTCTCTGTGATTAGCAACAAGTATATTGCACAAGCCGGCTGAAAATAAAAAAGAGAACATGTTGACTCCATGGATACATTTTATATCATTTGTGCATTGCAAAGCTTTTACATCTCACGATCTTATAGTCTGATAATGATCTACTTTGGTTGCTCTACTCTGAAGAAAAGGGGAGTTACCCTATTCACTCCGGCCCAGAATCAGTTAAACAAAAGATGAACTTGGTCCTGTAACTATAATAAAATACTTGAGATAACAACTTGGAATATATATTTATCTAAATCTGCATCATTACCGAGGCTCTTAACTCCACTACAAATACTTCTAAATTTATGCCTTTAACTTGGATTTTGCATTAACAAGAACACACACTTGGTCTATAACTTCGAAACTATTCGAATATCAACCGGAAACTTGGAATATTTGCAGCAAGAAAAGAAATCTGGCACATTATAACTTTTCAAAACTATGAGATATATGTTCAAAATCTATATTTGTATTCCCTCAAACGGCTTAAACACTTGTTTCATGTATCAGAAATATCAAAATGCACAGATATGTTTGAAACGGGTTTAATTTTCATTTCCAACCACATTCACAAATTGTAAACCTTATTTTGGAAAAAATAAGTAAAATATATACTGTTCGGTTTCTTTTTTTTTTTTGAGTATATATAACCATCTGAACCTAATTTATAACCAGCAGGACCTGTATCTACTAAAATATTTGTGCCCTTTTTATGCCCCCCACCACCACCCACAGTGGGTTGCATGTAGAGTTGAACTTGTCTATTGGTACGTACGTCCGTCCCCAAATCTTGTGGCATCAACTCCTCCAAAACTATCAGGCGGATTTTTTCAAACTTGCACATATGATCAAGAAGGATGTGTTGATGATCTGAAAAAAAAAAGATTTTTCCTGCGACCATTTTTACCAGTTATGGGCCTTTGTTATTACAAATTTTGTTGCAGCAGTGGAGGCATCAGTGTCCGAGGACACATTCTAGTTTCATATAGTTTTCAGCAAGACCCTTTTTAAGCAGTTATGCCCCTTCTTAACTTAAATAGACTTTTTATTTAGTTACCTTACTCAAGCTTACATTTAACTTAAAATAAAGGTCCAGCACCATGACCGTCTCCATAACAGTGTTGAATCTGAGAAGAGGGCACTGAAGTGTCTTACTGATAATTGTTCAAACTTTTCAATTAAGGGCTAGACTACAAGGCAAATGACAATTGATAAAACTCCAGTTACAACAAATAAGATCCAACTCTGCACAGTCTGTTCCTTGTCTGTGCTAATTACCTAGATGAAGTCCTGCAAACTGTGCCTAAGATCATTAAACTAAATCTGGAGACCAGTCGTAACAATCAGATGCTTGAGATTTAGGACTGGTCCCCAATCTTAGTTTTATGATCTTGGGTCCTGGGCCGATGTTGGAAAAGTCCATTGGGGGTTTATCAATTACACTTAAAATAGTGATCTAGGAGATGGAAAGTGGATCAGTTTTGACAACCAAAAAAAAACAAACAAACAAGGTAAATAAAACATGCATTTGCCAGAAAATGAGGTCAAGACAATGAAGTAAATGTGTGAATGGTATGTTTTTAGCAAAAGAAGTGTACCAAGTCATACCTGAAGTCTTCAGTTATTTATTTCAATTGCCTTATATGAAATGCCGTTGATATGCAAAACAGAGTTTTACAAAAAAAATCAGTTGTTTTGAAAAAAAAAATCATTCTCTTATTTTTCTTCCAAAAGGCAATCAGGAATGGATTTTTGGCAAAGAAATAACAAGTGCCCAGTACTGGTTTAAACATTATAAATTAATGAAAGAATCAGTAATATAGATAGAAACGACATACCGGTATATAAACTTAAAAAAAAAATTAGCACCAAAAATCGTGTATACAGTTAGTTGCCATTTAACTTTTATGTTTAAAAAATAACAGACGTCAAAAAGTACGACCTTGATGGGACTCGAACCCACAATCTTCGGCTCCGGAGGCCGACGCCTTATCCATTAGGCCACAAGGTCTTCGAGTCCATATAGGTCGAAATTTACCAATATAAATATTACTGGTCAGGACCAGTCGGAAAAGCTGGTTAGTTAAATAGGAATTTAATTGTATCAGTTCAACTTCCGTTATTCTTCATCTATACAAAATTTGATAATTAACGAAAACTTGAAGAAAACTGACATTCATTTTGAATACTATTTGTGTATATTTCGTTTGAAATAGTTTACTGTTGAGATTATAATCTATAGTCTGTATCAAATTTTAACGTTGGCGAGGGTATTTACAAATGTATCCCGACAGTTTGAAAGCGGTGTGATTGGCGAGTGTGTGGATGAACAAATATAAGAACATAAAATAATCTGAATTTGGTGTAATTAAGTATATTAAAATCATTATTACAATCGGAGATCCGAAAATTTAAAGGCGCCAGAGATTCGAAAACGCAAACTTTTGACGATTTAGAAAATTATTGGAAAAAGTAGGAATATATAGACGATTTAGAAAATTATTGGAAAAAGTAGGAATACGGGGAGTGAGGGAACAGCAGAAAGCTAAATAAATGTTATTTTAAAACGTTGAGTCCCGCGAACCGGATTCGAACCAGTGACCTAAGGATGACTAGCATACCACTACAGTCCTCCGCTCTACCAACTGAGCTATCGCGGGAGCACGTTCAAATAGTCTCTTGTCTTAATCATATTTAAACGACTAATTATGCAAATTTCTTAATTATATGATGTAACATCACATTGAACAAGAATTGAAGGTCAAAGAAATGAACAGACGGTGTTAACGTTAACACACCAAGGCAAGTATTTAGATAATAGATCTAGATAAAAACAGCAAGTGGATAAAATTAAATGTATTGATCACGTTTTAAAAGGCAAACGTGTGTGTATTATAAATATGTAGAACGCATGTATATTCAGAATAAAGATACAAATCGACGAGTGAATAAAATATATATTGAATCGATGTTTATAAGGTTATTACCAATATAGATGTCTACAAGTTATTAAAATTAGTATAATTGTAATCAGAAAAAATTGCAATAACTATAAAAAAATCAATTTGATCGTAATACATTTGCTAGCTAATTTGAAGTATATTCAGTATGTTCAAATAATTTTGTGAAACCATCCTTTATTTAAGTAATATTGAAAGCAGTTATAACTAAACTTGGGATAAAGTTACTAAATTATCATTCAATGTAATGAAAAAATGAAATTAAAAATAATCATTTTATTTATAAAAGTAAACGCAAGTATCATGTTTAACATTTTATGGAGTGTACATGTAACAGGTATATCAACAAAAGCAGAATGTACTTATATTCAGTAATTAAATAAAGACAAGAATCCTCTCAAGTCTACACTCGTCAAAAGTTCTAAGTGCACACTTTTCAATTTTGAATATCTCGAAGTAAACTTATTCTAATTGAATGAAAGTTTGATATAATGTTAATTAGGATCAAACAATAATATTTTTTTGGAAAACCGTGCATATGTTTTATGTATTACGTCATCCACGTCGGCATACACTATTTATGCGTAATCCCCGCGAGGCAATCGAAATTAATATTTTTATTATCGTTTTTGTTTTTCACATGTTCACCGACTCCAGACAAACAAGAAAAACAAACAAACAAATTGTAAACATTGAACGGTTGACGTCAGCAGACAACGACATTCCCGTCAAAATTCTTTTCACTGGCACAACTATAAATTTGTTGTAAATAATCTTTATGGTTTTCGTAAATGCAAAAGAAATACCTCATTTTTGCATATTTTATTAATTTAAGAAGAAAATCAAACGATATTATTTTCTAGATTGATTACGTTGCTTACGTTGAACGCTGACGTTACTCAATAAAGTCATTAAATATTTACGTAAAACAACGTAAACTCGAAAATGTTTGTGTAACATGTGTTGGATAAGTGTCCAATAAATAAAAATTTAAAACTAAAATTTATAGAAATTCAATAAACTTTAAAATCGAATTATTCGAAAATGACGTTTATTTGGTCAAAACGCGTGTCCGAAAACTGGTCAATTTTATCGAAATTAATACATTTTTTCGTTCGGAAAGGCTGTTACACATCTATCACAGAGAATTGCATCATCCCAAACTGCTAGACAATTAAAAAACTTTTGGCACAAAGAGTTGTGAAAAAAATGGAATTTTCTGTTGAAATCCTGTAAAAACGTTATGGATAAAATAGAGAAGAGTGCGTTGGCTCATCTTGCCAAGCAGACCATTAGAAAGCTACAGGAAGCTATTTCAGTGCAATGGAATGGCAAACTACAGTATTTCCTTTAAATGTACATGAACTTTAAATGATAAAGAGATGAGAAAACGGTCACAAATGATAGCTGATGCAATTATAATTAACTTGAGAATTGCTCTCTGAGTACAAGTGAGCTAAAATGTTATTATTTTTTAATCTGGTTAAGCAGACTTAAATTTTTTGGTGTGCTTTAATAGAATATTGATTCTTTTTCATTGTAATTTACACAATTTTCAAAGATTCAATCAAATAATTTGAAAAATCGACATTTATCAAGTGTGCACTTAGAACTTTTGACTAGTGTATATATATTAGACAATGGTCCATAGAGTAGAAAGTTTAGTCCCTCTACAATGGTCTATGGTCCACTGGTCCAGTGTATTTGGTCAACAAAATAGAGATGTCCAGGTCGTGTCATGGTTTACTTTTCACGATTTTAAAAAGAATTTAACAACCGAAACAAACTCGTATAATCAATTCAATATTGACGTAAATACATTTGATTGCCTAAATGATTTAAGATAACAATCTTCTAAAACATCATATTTACTGCACAGTATATACACAAGTTATTTTCCCTGATCCGGAGAAAACTCCGTATAGGCCTACACGAAGTTTGTCTCCGGGTCTATAAACTAAAAGTAAGAGATTCGGACCTGGACACGAATACCCTTCCATAAAAAGCTTCGTATACGCTATACTCACATAGACAAAGTAAGCAAATTACAGCCCTGCGCTCAGCATCCACTGTATATAAACCCATTGTATCATATGCCGGATATAGCAAGCTGATTGCATGGCTGCGATATAAACAATTCGTAAAAAACACATTGAAAACGGAATTATTAGGATCATTTTAAGTACGTTCAACAAAAACAAGTACGTTATATTTTGTATAGTCCTTATTGGTTGTAATACCATTTGTTTTGCGCATATATAGGGATAAAAACTTGCAAAATTGCATTTAATCACAAGGTCTTGCAAATGACCCACATGATTGTATCAAAACACTGTTATTCTTTACAAATAAACGCTCTGATGCACGAATACATACTAGGTATACGACTCTATGACATTAATATAAAGATTATTACATTACAATATTGCATTAAATGTATAGATAGTGTAAATTATTAAAATGTTTGAGGGGTGTGTTTTATAATGACTGTATCATCTATAGCATTATCATACTATCATTTATAGCAAACTCACCTATTTCTTTTGTATCATTTAGTGCGATCTTCGTTGAATGATTTTCCAATAATCTGTATCACTTATGGCGACGCGCATTTGCTGATTTTATCAAGTTTATGCTTTTAGGTAAGATGGAGGAGTTCGTCTACATATATTGTCTCTACAAATCGGGTATATTTGGAGAAATAATAATTCATGGCGTACAAAAACACGAAGAGAAGAACTTTAAAATAATAAAACAGAATGATACAACAATAGTGACTATAGGTTAATGTTAGTTTGGAGGCTTGTATTAAAATTAAACTGTCAGGCCCAACGCATCTGGGCGACCGTTTAATGTTTCATACAAACCTCGAAATAAACTATAAACTGTTTTTGTAACTGATAAATTGGCATACATATAATTTACACCAATCAGTTGTCAAAACAGTATTTTAATGGCTAGTATAAATGTATTATGAGAATATGTTAGAAAGCGATTTCGTTAATTTCTTTAACTGAAATCAGCATGGAAACATACCTGACTCTCAAGGGAAGACCTTTGTGATAGTCAATCCTTGGGCGGAAAACAAGACATTGATTCCTTTGCTAAAGTTCCATTTGACCCTTTACTCCATGGTATATAGAGTACGTTGTTTTTGCTGTACACTGTTAATTGCATTTATTAGAATATTTCTGAAAACATGTGACCATTGTACACTAGTCAAAAGTTCTAAGTGCACACTAGATAAATGTTAATTTTTCCAATAATTTGATTGAATCTTTCAAAATAGGGTAAATTACAATGAAGAAGAATCAATATTCTATTAAAGCACACCAAAACTTTTGAGTCTGCTTAACCAGATTAAAAAATAATAATATTTTAGCTCACTTGTTCTCAGAAGGAAATTCTCAAGTTAATAATCATTGCATCGGCTATCATTTGTGATCGTTTTCTCATCTTTGTATAATTTAAATTTCATGCAGATTTAAAGGAAATACTGTAGTATGCCATTCCATTGCACTGAAATAGCTTTCAGTAGCTTTGTAATGGTCTTCTGGGCACGATGAGCCAACACACTCAACTTTATTTTATCCATAACGTTTTTACAGGATTTCAAGGAGAAAATTCCTTTTTTCACACAATGTTTTGTGCCAAAAGTTTTTGAATTGTCTAGCAGTTTGGGATGATACAATTTTCTATGATAGATGTGTAACAGCCTTTCCAAACGAAAAAATGTATTCATTTCGATAAAATTGACCAGTTTTCGGATACGCCTTTTGACCGAATAAGCGTCATTTTCGAATAATTCGATTTTGAAGTTTATTGAATTTCTATAAATTTTAGTTTTAAATTTTTATTTATTGGACACTTATCCAACAAATGTTACACTAATTTTTTCGAGTTTACGTTGTTTTACGTAAATATTTAATGACGTAATTGAGTAACATCAGCGTTCAACGTAAGCAACGTAATCAATCTAGAAAATAATATCGTTTGATTTTCTTCTTAAATTAATAAAATATACAAAAATAAGGGGTTTTTTTGCATTAACGAAAACCGCCAAGATGTTTTAACAACAAATTTGAAGTTGTGCCTGTGAAAAGAATTTTGACGGCAATGTCGTTGTCTGCTTACGTCAACCGTTCCATGGTTACATTTTGTTGGTGTGTTTTTCGTGTTTGTCTTGAGTCGGTGAACATGTGAAAAACAAAAACGATTGTAAAAAAATAAATTTCGCTTGCCGCACGGGGATAATGCATAAAAAGCGTATGCCGACGTGGATGACGTAAAACGTAAAACATATGCACGGTTTTCAAAAAATTATTGTTGTTTGATCATTATTAACGTTAAGTCAAACTTTCATTCAATATGAATAAGTTTACTTTAAGATATTCAAAATTGAAAAGTGTGCACTTAGAACTTTTGACCAGTGTATATTCCGATCAAATGACATGGATGTTTCAGGTGACGGTGATCTACATTGGTCGTACATTGAGTAAAGGATTTATCATCAGCTTAAAATATCAGTATTTAAATAACTTGCTTTGCATCATAATTTGTATGTCACGCCTACCTGCGTATGTATTTATAATCGTGAACCTTGATTTTCGAAACTATTACTTAAAAAAAACCCTAGCCTATGTTTATCAAATCCAAAACATTATGGGACGACATTTATTATTGCTTGTTGTAAATTGTAGTTCTCAGAGCGGCCTGTGTGTTAACTAATGAAGTCAGGTCGATCCAGTTGTTTCGTGTCGCCGCAGTATATAAAGGCACCGAGGCCCTTATATTTCATAACGTATCATATTTCTGTACGAAGCACTTTTAATACATGTTTTTACATCAAGCCGTTGTTTTTAAATCCGAAAAATATACTAAAATCATCTTTGAAAAATCGCCATAACTGATTCACAAAAATCACTAGAAACATACAAATGATTGAGTTAGCATGTTCAATAAATGATACAGTCTGGGTCGAAGCTACATGCATGTTTGGTCTTATGTTTTGATGTTTAATTGATCAGTTATGGTGTTCTTATTATTGTAAAGAATAAAAATGATATGTTTCATCATCGCTAGCATGAGGATACCTCTCAAAACCTGTTAAAACATAAACATTTACGCTGATTTTATAACAGTACACAGTGCAAACGGTACTTTGTGTGAGTGATTTAAGCGATTTTTAAAGTATATCGCATAAAAAAGGTAACAACGTCTTTCATAATAAGTGCTACGAGAATCGCCTGTTGAACATGTATTTGTTGATTGAATTTCTAATTATAATACATACAAAATCTCCTCATTTTTTGAAATGTTTACAATGTTTTTGTGACAATCAGTGCGCTATATCCGGTAGATGATACAAACGGTTTATATACAGTGAGCATCTAGCGGCCGCTGATTTTAACTCGAAGGGATAATGACGTAATCAAACAGCGAAAATCGTAGATCTGTATCAGCCGGTAGGTAAGTACGTGCGTCTGATCAGGAGCGACACAGTTTAGGCTAGATTCTTTCATTAGCTTAAGCTACACGGTTTAGACTAGATTCATTGGATTACTATATTTCTGATGAAGAGGCGACCAGTTTAGATACAGATCAGATGGCGCCGATGTACCGGCTGATCTGGATCTTCACTAGTGCACACGCGATAAACCCCTATAAATATAAATGGAGTAAAAGTAAATTGTTTTGAGTCTATGCTAAAAGTGGGCTTCTGACCTCTGCATTGGTCCTTTGCTGGTACATGAGTATAACTGTTGGTAGTAAGACAAAAACATCGTCAAAAATCAATAAATTACTTAAAATTAAAGAATAGTGGCATTATTCAATAAAATTCACTTCTGGACGCTCAACTATACAAAGGATGTTCACCAATTCGCCGAAAATATTTAAAATAATATATGAGGTAACAGACTTTCTGAAAGCCGTAGATTTTATTTGAAGTGGCATATCTATATTAAAAATATTTTATAGAGTAGATTTTATGAAAATGTTTTACGTGACCCTCTACCAAATTTATCCAAGCACTAAGGTTTCATAAAAAGACGTGGCAACCAAAAGGAGAGTGATTTTCCACATGAAACGACCCGAGATGGGTACTTGGAAAAATATTTTGTTTGTAATACAATTAATTTGCTTAAAACAAGTAAACATTACACTACAATTACCTTTTTTCTGAATGAAGTCATTATTTTAATGTTACTGTGATAAAGTTATCCGACAACATTTTCATGACATTGTGGAAATCAGTTTATTAAAAAATGGCAATAAACATAAACTAAAGATAAAGTTGTCTTCAACAAAGCAACACTATTCTATAGGTTTATTCAAGCATTTCAAATCATAACATGTAATCAGAACGTAATCATTACAGGCTGATTCATTCGGAGACCCGTACATTTTTGATAAAATGCGGAGATTCAATTCAAAGTTTAGTTGATCTCAACAATTAACAATATAAAAATAATTTTAGTTGATCTCGACAATAAACATTATAAATATCATAGTTCATAAGTTTTATATTCACTCATTTGATATTTAACTCCATTTCTATTTGTTGCAATAGCAAGAGTATCCGTGCTAAAATAAATCCCGCGAACCGGATTCGAACCAGTGACCTAAGGATGACAGGCATACCACTACAGTCCTCCGCTCTACCAACTGAGCTATCGCGGGATCACGTCTTCTGTCACTCGTATTTTAAAACGACTGATTTAATTAAGTACATCAATCATGTACACGTCGTAATGATGTCAGAATTCTAACTATACTAATTGTGTGATTTACTTCAAAATAAACAACAAAAACAAAAAATAACATTACAAAAATGGATTACCCTAAATGATTGCATTAATTGAAAAGTTGGTATCTTTAATATCCAGTGCGGTAGATTACTGTCCGTCACAAAGTAGAAAGATTCTTAGAACATGCGACCGCCAGATAGGTATCGGTCCCGGAAGATAGAGCCATCTTTCACATGGTGCTCTTGCTTGAAATTTTCAAATTTATTTCATCAAATTTCAAACTTAAAAAAAACAACAACTTAAACTCGTAAATTGTCGTCATATAAGCCCCGCTCACATTAAAGAATACCATATTACGTTACAACACAATTCAAAATAATGCACTGGCTCTTCCACTGCCAATACTACAGTTTTGGTTTTCGATGGTTACTAACTTGAGAAAGCGACACCGCAGCGTGGCTGCAAGTCTTCTCTGCCGAATGTAACGGCCAATAATGTAAAAATATTTAGCATGAGTCAGAAATAGCCATTTTTCTCGACTTACTGTATTTAAAAAAATCGACATAAAATCGTATCTACGCCCAACGTGCCTTGAGTTAAGGCTATGACCGGTATGTCGAAGAGGTCTTTACAGATAGCCTTCTCACATTTCGGAAAATTTACTGTATTCGATCCATTTTAGAGAAGCTGGAAAGCTTTAACTAGAGAGTTTTTAATACTGATCCTCTACGGTTCTTAACTCCATCTCACTTTTCTGATGAAATTCATTCGCACTTTCCGCACACACTGGTCTTAGGTTTCTTGTTCGGAAAATGCCAAGTTTTCATATTGATGTTCATGGTGCACAGATTCCGCTGTTGAGCTTTTAATCACAACTTTGAGCTCACCTTTCTCCATCTGTAATTGCTGAAGGTGGTTAGGTGCACAGCCTGGCGGCGGAGGCTGAAAAAAACGAAGGTACACGAATGGCAATGTCATCCACACTTAAAAACATGCATGTTTTGAGAACTTACGATAGGCGACACAAAACCCCAAAGTTTTCATACAATAAACGATACATGAAAAGACAAATTCTAATACTCTCCTACACACAAAGCAAGAACTCGTACACCTCATAAGGAAATTCCATACCCGCACAGGTTAACAGTAAACATTATTAAAAAGTAGATGCAGATGCACAGCATATCCAGGAAACTGTAGATTCGGTTCAAATATTGGAGTAGGAGCTGATATACTGTTTATTATACTTATTGTTTAAATGATTTCACTGTACATTTAAACCAAATAACGTATTTTACTTTACAAAATTGAAAATCTTCTTAAAATTTTTGTCGATTACCTATTGACATTTACACCTTAATAAACGTGATAAAACACACCGCTTGGATGACCTCCAATGTATGCGGTTCAATAAACCATACCCGATACCGCAGATTCATATTATTTCGCGTGGCTTCAATTTTCGAGCCGTCTATGCTCGGGCTATTGAGCGAATTCAAACCCTTTTAAGACTTTTAAATCTCACAGAATAAAGTTTTATAAGTATAATTATTTTGTGCTTTTTATGAAATGTCAAAACATTTATTTGCTGGTTATGTCCGAAAATTCGTCCATGGGGAATTTAATGAGTCCGCGGTAGTTTGTTGTACAGAACGGGTAATAAATGAAATGTAAATGTTCATCACTCACTGGAATTCTAGGTTTAGCAAATTCATTGAAGCGAGCCCCTTGATGGAACACCGCAGTGCGGGAGTCTACAACAACCGTTCTATCATCTATTACTAGTTGCTCTGTGGAAGTGATGGTCGGAGGCCGTAACTCGCTTGTTTCCTCGTTATCAGACAGGCAATACTTTTCTGTGAAATATTAACATTAAAAATGCTACAGATCAGTTAAATGTAACAACAACAAATGACGGAATGTATGACGGAAACACCATGCTGAATCCCCTTTAGATTTGCCCCTGGTAAAGGCTGATATCGTAGCCATCTCCGAAAAATAAAATATAATAAACTTTAAAAGTTACCCGACATATTCCTTTCTTGGTCCTTGTGTACTCCAGTTCAATATATTTATTTGACTTGTCATCTAACTACCTATCCGTATTTGCATTACTGATTACGAACCGTTCGTAGTGACGATACATGTATTTCAGAATACTTATATTGAGCTGCTGTATTAAACGTTTAAAAGTTCAACGTTTCAGTGGATTTAATTTACCCCATGCTATATGAACATGAAAAGAGCATGGGTCTACCGAACAATTTGTTTCTTTAATCCAAAGATTCATACTTTGGGAAGATCGTCAGTTAAAATTTACTTTAAGAACACATATGATTTTTAACGGAATCTTGAATTTCCTGTACTTGATTAAACGGCAATTTTTATATCATAATTTATGCAATGACACTGAACTTAACTTATAAAAACATTAAATGAAATAATATATTAACACTTTAAAATAACAGTAAAACCTTGATGAAAACCAGTTCTAGAGCTGGGTTCATGTGGTCTTTATATTGGGGTGGTCTTAATTTTGGGGTTGAACATATTGCAAATACGTAAAAAGGGTCTTTGAAATAATCGTCTTATTACTGGGTTGGCCTTAATTTCGGAGTGGTCATAATCAGGGGCTTCACTGGAGTATTAAATTTTGTACTAAGCAAAACACATACATTTAAAATGTTATGAAATCATTACAAAAAGCGAAAATGAACAGCAATATAAGTTCTTTGATTTTAATTACTCTTACTTTCCTATTAATAAATATATACATAATGAGTGCTCCCTTTTCCGAAAATGTAACACCCCGGTGGCGTTTAAAAGGAATTTTACGGTAAGTAACATATTGTGACCAGTGTCCCCATTGTGATCAACGTTATTTCATCTTCACCTTAATTATAGACGATTCAAAAATGGCATAGGAACAATGGCAATAGCTGATCACAAGCCAGTCTCAAATCTCGAGCATCTGATTGGCTGAAATATGAACTAGTCTTCATTACATCCAATCAGATGCTTGAGATTTGAGTCTGGTCTCCAGTATCAGTTTTATGATCTTTTGGCAGTTGCCATGTTTCTTACTCCTAACTTCGTTCTTAAACTTGGTGGATATATGCCACATCATTAATATGTATCAGTTTAAACTTGGTGGATATATGCCACATCATTGATATATATCAGTTTAATTAAATTGCAAGTCTTAAATTGCATTTTCGGCGGAAACTGATTACAGATTGTACTTAAAGTCCGTTTAAGAAAGAAACCATAGACAAGCACAGGAAGTTAAAGATCATTATATGTTCCGTGTGCAGGAATTCATTACTTCCTTATTGGAACACAATCAAACTGGACTTTGAACGTGCTTGCAGATGTAAAGTTTTTGAAACCATTATGTTATTTGTTTTGTTTCTTTTGTTCTTTTCTCAGATCTCGTGTGAAAATACTCAAATTGAAAATGTGCAGGACGTTGTCGTGAATTCGAATGAAATAGAAACTTTAGATTCTGGAGGCTATAACTGTAAGTTTAATATTTTCTCTTTTTTATTTAATTAATACTTGTTTGTTATCAGCGACCCACCGCTGGTATTGTGCAAGACGGTATAAGCATTGTTCATGTATTAGAGTATTTAAAATAGTATCACATAACCATTTAACATAATAATATGACTATGGCCAACGACAATGTAGACTTAAGTGAGAAGTAGTCAAGTAATCACATGTAATCATGTACAGGAGCAAATCCATAAATCCATGGGGTTCAATTGGGTTGCTCCAACCCCCTTTCGTTGCAGCAATATTTTTGGTAGTAATAATACTATTACATGTAGTTGAAGGACAAAATAAATGTGACGATTACCATTGCATTTATTAAGACAGTATAAATTTTGGTTTATCCCGAAGAATGTAAACATGACATAAACATGAAATCGTCATTGCGGTATTAATACCATTTCATGATCAACGCCTCATTACTTAGTATTTAAACGCGAAAGAAACAACAGAAACTTCCAGTTTTATCTAGTTAGAATTTTAGAACACTTTAAGAATTGTTATGTGAGTGTAACTTTTCTACTGTTATTAAAGATGCACATGTTACTATCATTGTCTAAAAAGCAACAGCAAATGATAGTCTTTTGCCCTAAGTATTATTCTTGGGCACGTTTGTTTGCAATTACACATTGCGATGTCAAGACGGACCCATGCAGCAAACTTCCGTATTGATACCCACACCATGTATAAACATGCATTTTTAAAGCAATTTATTTTGAAATTTTCAAATGTGCAGTTTATCATTGTATTGATTATTTAAAAATAGAGTCGTTGCAATCTTCTATCCGAATAAAATAAATATTTGAAGAAGAGCATACAACCTTCAAATAAAAAGAACTTGGTATATTGTTTGTCATATGTATAGAGCAAATTGCCCATACATTTTCCGAATTCGAATTAGTTTAAAGAAAAAAAAAGCTAAAATGAGTAGTAGCCTAAGTAAAATATCTTTTCTTTCAGTTACAACTTAAATTAACGCATGTCGCCAGGTGCATTATGCTTGTATGCCGTGTCCTTTTTATGATTTAAGTGCATGGAGATAAATTAAAGAATAATGTTCCTGGCTTCCTGCTACCAATAAACTAGTCTTTCGTCCTACCCTCCCGTTAAAGGGGATTATATTCAGTCAAGTTTGGTACCCGTTTGATATATGCTAATGAACAAAAGTCTTGTCCGGTCTACTAAACTATAATAACTTAAATGTTTTTAACGCACGCTCATAAATCGATTGAAAGAGTTCATTTGTACGCATTCAGACGACAAACAAAATTCAGAATCCGGTTTAAAATACAGGCAATATAAAGTAGGCAAACGTTCAAGGTCGTAACTTCCCGCGTTCAAATGATATTATAGAAAACCATACCGGACAAGACTTCTGTCCATAAGTATACTTTAATGCTAACATTTTAGCTGTAAGGGATGTTAGAAGGCCGTGTTTGCTACCGGAGTGATATGCTCTTAATCTAACCTTTCAGTTGTAAGGGATGGTATGATGTATTTTAATACCTTATATTTTTCAGCTGTAAATGATGGCAGACCAACTAATACAGGAGGCGGGTTTGCTCCCGGTGTTATATCAGTAGACTGTCTTAGATGTATTTGCCTGGTAAGTTGTTGAATAATATTTTATTTATCAAGTTGAAAGTCACGATATATCTAGCATGTCCTGGGCTGAAGGTTATAAAGCTGAGATTGTAAACCAGTCTCAAGTCTGGTCGCCATTTCAGCCAATCAGATGCTTGAGAGTAGAGACTGGTTTCCATGCTCAGTTTTATAACCTTGGGCACTGTGCCTAAGATCATAAACTAAATCTGGAGATCAGTCACAAATCTCAAGCATCTGACAAGTCCCCATTTTAGCCAATCAGATTCTTGAGATTTGATACTGATCTTTAAACTAAGTTTTATGATCTTGGGCCCTGCACCTTACATTAATTTCGGTGGTGGAGAGTGTGGTGGCAGGCGGGGACAGTCTCTTTGTTTAATCATTTTCTTGATAAGTACGACTTTTATGTCATGGGGGAACAGTGTTGATCCATATCATCTGTTACAGGATCTACACTGGTCGCCTTTACAATCATCATTCTAACTAAGAAGCGAACATTGCAGATCCAGATAAGACGGCATAGATGATTCGGCGGATCTGAATCTACAATGCCTGCACTGGCAAAAAACAATATCTATATAGAGAATAGTGTTAAACAATTTTGCTACGTGTAAAATGACTTTGAGAGACGTTTGCGGAAATTTCGAAATTTGTTTTGTTCTGAAAATGTTGAAAGGCTAACAAAAATTTTTGTTTCGTATGCCAAATTGAAAGGAGTGTTAAAAAAATTAATAAACGTGGATAATACCATCGCAACTTTAATTAAACGTTTACATTCCGAATCGTGGAAGGACCGTTCTGTGGAGTGGGATTTGGAGTAGATAAAATTAGTCGCGAGTGGCTACATAAGTATGTATGATCACTTCCGAACACATATTCTTTTCATAGCAAGATGATTACTTCCTTATTTTTTTCCGTTCTCTGGAACGCACGTGTCTAAATGTCAGGACCCTTATTCGGATTATTAGTCCCTTAACATTTTCCGTTCTTCTTAAAGCACGACTCTAAATGCCAGGACATGCCTTGCAGAGTGGCAGAAGGGATGCTATACTGCGGGTATTTTCAGCTCCGTAAAGACCACTGGATTGACTGCGGCGAGCTAGACTCAGGTAACATAACAAAACCTTCCCCGTCCGTCCGTCCGTCAGTATTTGAGAAAGAAAATATTATCTATTATTTATCATATCAGCCATTTGCGTGTTTCTTGTGATATCTTATAATACGAACAGAATTAGATTAGCCTAAAATTTTCTTATACATGTATTGTCTATGAAATTATTGTTCATTTGTTAGAGTAGAAAATGAAAAATATTTATTTCACCCGTCAACTAGACTACAACCTTAAATCCTGCTCTCTTTTCAGACTGGAAAACTTGTGCCCACAATGTGACGTGTTCCTCGCTGTGTCTTCAATATTATATGGACCGTTACGTAGACCGGTACAACTGTCCTCCAAACTGCGAGGGGTACTCAAGGGAGCACAAGGGCGGACCCAATGGGTGTAACATACCCGGAACCTTAGATTATTGGAATGCTGTACAACAACAACCGGGCTGCAAGGGTGTTCGATAGATTTGATTAATTGATAACACGTTGTGTTCAAATCGTACCCAATGGTTGTAACATACCCTGGAACATTGACCATTAAAAAGCCACGCAACAACACGTGTGCTGCAAGTGCGTTCGATAGACTTGCTTATCGGCATTTCGTACTAGTTTTTAATCATTTTTTATTTTACCATGCCTACAACTGTTTATCCGCTCAGTTTTACTTTATAGCATGTATTTTACCTGCTAAGGGATTAACACACTTGAATCACTTAATGCCTATTGGTTTATTCATGTATTTCATTGTTTTAGTAGTTGCTGTCTAAACTCCAATGAAATTTTTTAATAAACTCAGACAGTGGTAAATTTTCGATAAATAAATCATCGAAATAAAGTAAATAATTGTGATTATGGTTTGAATTAAATGGGGGCGGGGGGTAGGTCAAACAAGTTTTATGCAACATTTGAAGCTACGTATAAATATATACTGTTTTCGTAAGAGCTAGAATTGACACTTAGGAACTACCAGACTAATAGTTCAGCGGTCGTTCTCGCAATACTTGCGAAAGTTAGTGTATGGAACGATAACACCGCAAAAATACAACATCTACATTTTATTTGAATGAATACATGCTTTGTTATATATTTAGCGTAAAGCAAAATATTAAATGTTCTAACAAAAATAAAACAGTTCCGAGCAATTTGAAACATTTCATATAATTATACAGTATTCCAAATAATGAGCAATGGTTCTGGTTAATGGCGTATATTACCATGTTTTTATAGCCCATTGATACTATTTAGCCGTGCATTTATTACGTGCATTTTGAAATGGTATCGACCACAATGACTAATTATCCGAGTCAATCTGGAATGTATTACACATGGAAAATAATTGTTTTATCATGTTCAGAATTTTTAAAATTAGTTTCACAACTATATTATTTAAATACCAATATAGAAAATATGGTCTAAAAAAGCAATCGATACCAGCAAACAAACCAAATCGGAAACTTAAATGAAGACTTTATAGTTATACTTTAAATATTAAGTAAAAAGACAACACAAACTTTTATGGCGTGATCTATTTAATTAAGACCGTAAAAGCTTGCATACTAGGAATTTCATAATAAATAACACGAATGTTTTAGCTGACGAGAAAGTGCAAATGTGCCATCAGTGTAAGTGACATGTTTAGATACTTATTCTGAAAGAATGCGTATTTACATAAAAGATTAATGCCCAAAGCTGTATATCTAATCATAAGCTACATCGATCATGTGTTTTTACTGTGCCTATCGGTGATGTCACGTTTGGTACAATTTTTGGACTGACGTAAACTTCGAGTTTAACTAAGTACGTCAGCCGTCTTTGGGTCACCAGAGCATTTTTACCAAGTATAGGCCTTTCCAACAAGTTTTAGCTTTCCAAAAAGCTAGTCGGTCATTAGCACAACCTTTTAAGAAGACGGCACCAAAGTTTAAACTTTAAGCCACTTGAAATTAAATCGCTTTATATTTATTGGATGTCATACAAAAATGTAAGTTGATTTAAAGGTATTCTTTCTTTTGAAGGAGATGTATTTAAGCAGGTGATAAAACTAACCCTGTTTGCAAACAAAATAATTCACCTGAAGGTAAACCGAAATTGAAAAGTTTATCAAACACTATTTTTTGTCACTAGCAACGATAATCAAGCTGTAAATATATACCAAAAGCTTCAGAATATGTTTAAAAAAAACAAAGTTTTTCACTGTCACAGAGTGGGAGAGAAAAATGTTCACACAGTCTGGCCGGGACTCACTGGTATAACATTGCTCTTTCTGATCTAGAACAATTTCGTTAGAATGTTGTTATTTACTTAGAATTTCTTATGACTTCCAATAACAACCAAACGCGTTTATTTCAAATTTTCCTAAAGTATGCACTTCAGCGCCGTCTTTGTTTGTTTGACCGACTAGCTTTTTGGAAAGCATAATTTTGTTTTGTCTATTATTGACAGTTTCATGACTCGATTTGAAACTTACGCAAAAATATGTGTTTTCGCATGTTCCAAAGATTATTTTGTAGATTCAAAACCAAATTAAAACTTTGGAAAGCTAAAACTTGTATTGTCTATTATTGTCAGTTTCATGACCCGATTAAAGATTCTTGCAAAAATGTGTGTTCTGATGTTCGAATGATAGTTTTTACATTCAAAACCTTATAAAACTTTAATAACCAGTTTGAGTGGCAAAATGCAAGATTACAGTTTAGCAAACTTATCAAAGTAATGACGAATGTAATCCATATAAAGCTAGCTTAAATATGAAAAACGTCCCCCGTGATACCCCTGTCCCCGAGTTTCACAAAATGCTGCAGAAGTTCGAAGATAAGAAAATAAAGCAAAATTATTAGCTAATCTCTGTTCAGTGCTCTCTACACATTGTAGTTGCTAATAGAGTCATAAGCTGTACATCTTTTTTATCATACACAGAATACATTTACTAGACAAAATCGATGTATATGTTTATTGTTCTTCGTCGGAAATATCTTTATGAGTAATAAGCCTAGCTGATCAGAAGCTGGAGAGAGGATTTAAGAATAGGTACAGACTCCATAAATGACGTCGTTTAAAATCCAATAAGAGGCCTCTAGGTTTTCATAGATAACGACTGAGTGAGAGTCTATCCATAAATAACGACTTAGTAAGAGTCTACTTTTCTAAACTATCCGTTCCGTCTGGTCCGTGAACTTTGCTTTACATCGCTGTTAACCGGTGTTCAGGTAGAAAGCTCAAGTTTGGTCCATTATAATATGTCGGTCATCAGGATGGCCGACAATAATTCGATGAATTTTTTGGTTACCTGCCCTGTCCAGTCACGTGACTGCTCTACGGGAAAAATGATAGTTCGCTGTGTTAACGTAATAGGAATATGTACCGAAAACTTTCTTTTTTATCATATAATTCTTTTTTGAAAAATATATTTTCTCGTTGAGTTAGTAATAATACATCAGCGTCATGATATTTTTGATAATAATTTACAAAACAACCAAGTTTCTTTCACTAAAAGTGTCCAGTCATTATTCTTCGCGTTAAACACTAAACGACTTTAACTAACAGCCAGTGTTCTCTCCACGGCTTATTTGAGTCTCGTTTCCGGATTAGCATGTCTAATCAATTACATCATGTTGTGAATATGTCGGCGGCGATTGATTTTGAAGGCGGCATGCCATAAAAATGTCAAATTGTCGCGCACAAGGGGTCACCTGTCAATTGTACTATTATTACTTAAAGGGGCAGATATCATCGACCAATAGAGATCGTGTAATTACTATTTGCTAGGTATCTACACCTCCCAATTATGATGTATATCGGAGTCCTTTAATTAATGGATGTGTCAGCAAATGTATTTGATTTAGCAATTATATGGATTCTAATTCCACATTACGACACGTTATAGAAACAAAAGCCGTCAATAAGAAACAAATCTTGGCAAAACATTGTATTATGTTAATTAAGCGTTTGGGCTTTTACGCAAAAATTACAAACTGTCAAACTTAAGTAATCTAAATTGGATATGCAACCATATTGTGATATAAATATTCACATCTTTATTGGAAGCCGGCATCTGAATCCTTGGATTTTATTCTACGAATGATACTACAAAAAACAATCAGATAACCGATCCTTTCTTTATTTCAGGACAGAATCAATCATTTTTGGTTGTGAAGTATACGTAACATTTAAAAAAATTGAAATTATTTATTCGTTGAACATAAACGCCATAAATTACAAGGACAATTCTGCTGTTCAAATGTGTATGTGTCAACAAATTAATATTGTAATTTTATTTGTCTACAGATCATGTAACCAGATGTTGACATATCAGGATTTCCGGATTATAGCGCATTACCAGTCTTAGCAATTTGCAACTTTCACACCAGTAAAATATAATTTTCACAGAAAAGACATTAAGATGAAAATGTTGTACAGAAATTCGTAAAATTAATGCTTATGTTTGTTTTTGTCCAAATTGCGTTTCATACTGCCTGCTATCAACAAGAATTGTTCATGTTTTTAAAACATTAAAAATCTAAATATCTCATAAAAAGTGAAAATAAAAAAGTCTGGCTATAATAACAGACCAGCAACTTATTTTGTTTCACCGCCGGCGACGAACCAGATCTGCAATATAGTGGATAATGTTAGCTATAA